>WSXT02106433.1:0-11303 GCA_011762715.2 Neuroterus valhalla
CGTTCCCCAATCTAAATCTTGCTATTCTTGACCATCTCTTCTATCCCCACCCCTTCTCCAAATACTTTGGTAGTCCTCCCTTTTTTACAACTTTATACCATTTATTGTATTTTGACTCCTCAATCCTTCCCCATCTTTCTATTAATTGACTTTCCTTCTCCCTTTTTTCTAATCCTTCTAATATTCAAGTATTCAATTATATTCAAACCAAAGAGTTGACTTTTCCAAAAAAGTATGAATTTTCAATTGAAAAAGTTGATTTTAAACCTTTAAACATTAATTTTTTACCTTAAAAGATGGATTTTTATTCCAAAAGGCTGACGTTTTACAAAACAGGCGAAATTCGTGGCCAAAAAAGATTACTTTAACAAACTACCAGAATTTTCGAGAAAATTGTAACATTTCAGAACTCATTGTGCCAATTTTCAACAAAATTTCTGAATTTTGGGACCGGAATGACAAATCATCAAGTACTGATTAATGATAAATATTACTACTAAGAGTTCCATTGAATCTGTCCGTTGAAATTCTTAATATTCTTTAAGATCTTTAGAAATACTTTCAATGTAATAAAATTTTTTTAGGTGCCATTAGGAATTAAAAATTAATGTTCAATCCTTAATTATTATTTTTCAACAAAAAGTTTAAATCGCTACTAAAGAGATAAATCTTACAAACAATGAACTGACAACAAAAAAAAGTTCTTTTCTAACCAGTAAAGATGAATTTTTAACATGAAAGTTGAATCTTAAACCAAAAAATATAGATTTTTAACCAGTTGCATTCCTAATCAAAAAGGGGATATTATCAACTCAGAAAATTAACTTCGTGCCAAAAAAGAGAATTTCCAAACCAAATCCATCAATTGTCAAGCAAAAAGTTCAGTTTCCATATCGAAAAAGATATTTTTACTACGGAAAATATGAAATTTCAGGAGAAGAGATATCATTTGAATAGAAAATATCAAATTTTTGAAAAAAATGCCCTTATAGAAAAATAGTATCGTGTGTATCATGGGCGAACAATTGACAAGCCCTACTCTACATTTTGAAACTTATTATTAAATTATTTCTTTTTATTAATTCGTTTGTTTTCAGGAATTAATTAAGGTAATTTCAGAAATCTAGGAGGCAGTATCGATTCTACACAAATAATATTTTCTTCGAAAATTAATCAAATATTGAATCTATCCAAAAAACATTTGTTTGAAGAAAACCAAACTAAAATCCATTGCAATTGAAGAAGATTCGAGTTTTAATGCGAAGAAATAGAAGTTTCAATTGAAAATTGAAGAAATTTAATGAATTAGACATCTATAATTTGAAGTTTTCTGATTTACAAAACAGACCCAGTTACCGTTACTTTTGATGCAATAATTCTCCTTTCTTTGCAATAATTTCACAAAAAGTAGGACATTCCTCGAAAAATAACAGCCTAGAGAATTGGAGATTACATGAGAATGCAGGAAATAAATTATATAACAGGATATATAATTACTTCAGTAATACATGCAATAATAAGTATACCCCGATTATTATTTGAAAAGCTATCCTTCAGATGCTGGTTATCACGAAACTTAATCCGTGTTTCGCCCTGGATCTCTTTTCAGATTTAATTTTCATTTAAACTTGATTCAGTTTTCTCTCATTCTCTCAGAATGAATATCAATTACAGTATATGCTTTTCTTTCATATTCACTAATATTGTTAATTATTTTGCTATGTATCTAACTCTACGTTTATAATGTTATGTTATAAAAATTCCTTACCCTCTTTCACTGTAGCTACAGATTTCTCCGGATCGACCTGAAAAAATGCGAAAAAATATTGAAGCATCAAACAAGTGAAATAAGCATAGAATTATGATTAATATAAGCAACCGATATGAAAATGTGTTTTCCGTGAGATCAGTGCTGGAAAACCCGTTCAAGTGGATTATTTTTCATACTCAAGCATTGAACTTTATATTATTTCATATTTATAGATATAAGTAAATGCGTGAGAAATCTAATTGAAAATGCAACACGTCAGAAACCATTTAACTCGTTGAGTTTACTCAAGTAGGATTATTCATTTGGCAAAGGTGTAATATTAATAAAGTGATTTTTGTATGACATCATTCCAGACGATTGCTATAATATGCCGGATAATTGACTACCTATAAAATGATATTTATTTCCTATTGCGGTTCTTTCTCCTCCAGCTACGGCTATTACCGACTCTAACAAATTATCATAATGTGAATAAGAACGGATATTGAAAAAGTTGAACAAGCTGGAATCAGGTGGAGTTAATTTATTCAAGGATGACGGATAATGAAATATGTAATTCTTTGAAGAAAAAGGTATTGAAGTATAAAATTTTAAAAATATTCTGTTGAAATTCCACAAAGCTGATAAATTTTATATAATTCTTCTAGGATGGACAAAGAAAAAAAAAAAGGGTGAAAAGTAATTCATTTAAAATTTCTAAGGTATAAAAAAATATATAAGAAAATAGAAGATATTTATTCTTTCATTTTACATACACAAAGATTTTCATTTAGTTGCATACCCAGATTACTCCATCATTTTTACTTGAATCACTTCATTTACACTTTGTTTCCTCTGTGATATTTTTACACAAAAATACACATCAGTGTTGCACGAAATCACAATTTTTTATTTACTAAAAGGCTAGAGCGGATTTTCTTTTTTATGGTGAGAAAATTATTCTATATTTTTATCCAAATTTTCAATAGATGTTTTCAAAATAATACGAAACTTATAGGGACAATTTTTAATTCGATCCAGAATACTTTTCCTGATAATTGATTAACTGCTACGTCGATTGATTCAACACATTACGTTATTTCGATTAGAAACTGTTTGAATATGAATAAAATTGCCCTCTTCAAAATCCCTTGAAATATATTTCATAATTTGAAATATTTTAAATTCCCTACAAAATCCTCCGGAATTCTTTAAAAGCTATTAAATTCTCGATATCCTTTGAAAGATTTTGAAATCTTCCGAAATTCTTCTGAAACCCTTCTAAATTCTGTGGAATGTTTTCAAATCCTTCGAAAGGTTCTTAATTTTACTAATTCCCATAATACAACATTTCTTGCAACATCTTAAAATTTCGTCAATTTTTTTGCAAGTTGATGAACCCCTTTGACGTACTATGAAACCCCTTAAAATCTTTTGGAATCCAATAAAACGTTTTGAAATCCCATCGAATTTCTAGGAATCTCTTGATATATTTCAAATATTAAAAAATTTCTTCGAAAATTCCGCATATCTGTCAAAATCCCTCAAATTTTGAGAAACAGATTTAGAAGAATTTCATATATTATAAATTTACCATGATTTTTATTTACAATCAGTTCCTAAATTTCCATTAAAAAAATAATGAATTAAGCTTTCAATTCCTAAGCATTCATTGTAAGAGAAAACATACAAGTATACGCCAAATCTGAAATTCTGGAATTTCTTACGTTTTGAATCTGAAATAATTCAAAACCTAATAATTCTGAAACCAATATGAAAATGCTCAATTTTTACATTATCCGAATCAAACTTTTTCAACTCCGAATTTGGAGAGCTGGAATATTTATATAAAATTCTAATTTTTGAAGCTCTTCATTCAAGAATGTTAATGTTTCAACGTTTTCATTTGAAATGAATAAATTTGATTTACTTTCTGTATGAAAAGGTGTTATTCTGGAAATTTCGATCTAAATATATGAAACTTTAATATTTTAATATAAAATTGTTTAATTCGCAAAGCTTTGAAATTAGAATGATCCAATTTAAAATTTAAAATATACATTTTCAAACTTTGAACCCAAAATTAAATAATCCTAATCGCTTTTGAATAAAGATTTTTTCAAAAAATTAACTCAAAGGTCAATTCACAAATGTTCATCTTCGACAGATGTAAGTTAGAATTGATTCAGTTTTAAATTAATAGGCCTTAAATGCTTATTGTCTTTTTTCTAACTTTTAAGTGGAAACTCTATGATTTCCAACATTTAGTACATTAAGGATTATTCTAATTTTGTGGGCTCTTTATTCGGAAATATTTCTTTTGAAACACTTTCAATTTCCAATTATTTGATTTTCACGCTTTTGGTCGGAAATGAAAACATTTGAAATCCTTTTCATTTGAAATCGTCCTTTTACCCAAAATCTTTGGAAATCCCTTGGATCGTGCGAAATGATTTAAAACCCAATCCCATGAAATCCCTTAAAATTCTTCGAAATATAATAAAGTCCCTTACAATTTTTCAGAATTCAATGAAATATTTAGAAACCCCATAAAATCTCTTGAAATTTTGTTTCTTATTTGGAATTCGTTGGAATCGTCCCGAATTCTTTGAATGATTTGAAATCTTTCAGGATTCAATAAAATATTAGAAATCGCACAAATACTCTTGGAATCCTTCGGGATATTTCAAAATCCCTTGAAATCAATAGAAATTCGATAAACCATTTTTTGATTCCAAGGGATTTCTGGAAATCTGTTTATATATTTGAATTATTCAAAAATTCCTTTGAAATTCTTCCAAATCATTTCAAATCCCTGAAATGGTGTCGAATGTTTTAAGATCTCGTTTTTTCTCTCAACGTTCACTAAATTTTTCGAAATTTCTTGACATCCTTTAAATACTTCATATCTTCAGAAATATCTCTGAAAACCTTTGAAATTCTTTGAAGTCTCTTTAAATCCTCTAACTGGTTCAAAATGCTCGAAATCTTATAACATTTTTTGGAATTTGATTACACATTGCGAGATCTCTTAATATACTTGAAATATTTGAAAATCTTTTTTAAACTCCGTCGAAATTCTTTAAAATCTTCCTAAATTCTTCAAAAAGTTAAACATGTTCTAAAAGTCCATCAAATCTTGTGAAATCGATTAATATATTTGAAATCTTCAGAAATAAAAAAGACCATTCTCGATTCTCCCAAATCTCCTTGAATCTCTTGAACAGTTTGAAAGGATTTAAAATCTCTTGAAATCACCTTAGAATCCATTGAAATTCCTTTTAGATCTTCGAAAATTCTTTTGAAATCTTTTCAAATTTTTCGAAATCTTCTCAGATCCCGTCGACTGCTACAAATAGTTTTAATTCACACCAATAAAGCATCCCACGAGACATTTTGAAATCCCTTGAAATCTCCTGGAATTTGATGAAACCCGTTGAATCTCATGAAATTCCTTGAAATCTTTTGGAGTTCAATGAACAATTTTGAAAACCCATAAGATTTATGAGAATCTCGCTATGCATTTGAAATATTTATGAGTTTCTTTGAAATTCTTCAAAATTTTTTCCAATCCTTTGGATTGTGTGAAAAATTTTGAATTCCCATGGAATCGCTTGAAGTTCAAAAAAAATCTTTCGAAATCTCACGACATTTTTTAGAATAATCTGATGCCTTCAGAAGTTTTTTTATCATTCGAATTCTTAAAATTAATTGAATTCCTTTGGATGATTTCAAATGCCTTGGAATTGTTTGGAATCTTTTTCAAACCGACAAAACTTTCTGAAATTAAACTTAAAATATTAAGAATACTTGGAAATCAATTTTGAATCCTTTGAAATTCTTAGAAATCTTTCCGAATCCTTTGAATGGTCTCAATTATTTGAAATCTGTGGAAATCCCTCAAAATATATTGAAGCATCTTAAAATATTCCAGCATTCGATGGGATGTTTAAAGATTCTTCAATGTTTTCGAAATTCTCTGAAACTTTTCAAAATCTCTTGAAATCCATGGAAATTCGATTAAACAATTAAAAATTCCAAGAAATTTCTTGGATTGGATAATATATTTGAAATGTTGAGAAATTCTTCAGAAATTCTTCCGAATCTTTGAAGAAAACCCTTAAATAGTGTGGAATGTTCTTAAATTCTATGGAATCTCTCAGAGTTCCATTAAATCTGTCGTAATCTCTTGAAATCGTGTAAATATTTGAAATGTTTCAGAACTCCGTTGAAATTCTCAATATTCTTTGAGATCTTTTAAGAAACTTTCAGAGTTTTTAAATGTTTTGAAATGCCATAAAATCCTTTTAAATTTACAGGAGCATTTTCGAATTCCTCAATATATTGGAAATGTTTAAAAATTTCTCTAAAATTCTCCGAAATTCTTGGAAAGCTTTTCAAATTCCTTGAACCGTTTGAAATGTTTTTCAAAGCCCATGAAATCTCGTGAAATTCTTTATTATATCTGAAATTCCCAGAAACTCCTTTGAAATCTTTCAAAATTTGTTTAATTCCTCTAAAATACCTTGAATATTTTGGAATGTTTCGAAATTCCATGATATCTTCTATCCTCCACAATATGTCAAAGTTCCTTGAAACCTCTCCAGATCGTTCAAAATATTAGGAAATATCTTAAAATCTCTTGGAATACTTTGAAAATTTTTGAAAATCTTCGAAATCACCTTGAAATCCATTGAAATGCCTTTAAGATCTTCGGAGATCCTTTTGAAATCTTCTCAGATCCCGTCAATCGTTTCAAAAAGTTTTATTTTACATAAAAAAGCATCCCTCGAGACATCTTGAAATCCCTTGGAATCTCCTGGAATTGGATGAAACTCATTGAATCCCATGAAAGCCTTTGAAATCTTTTGGATTTCAATGATTAATTTTCGAAACCCGTAAGATTTATTAGAATGTCTTTGTACATTTGAAATATTTAAAAATATCTTTGGAATCCTTTCAAATGTTTTCCAATCCTTTGGATTGTGTAAAATGTTTTGAAATCCCATGGAATCTCTTGAAGTTCAACAAAATGTTTCGAAATCTCATGACATCTTTTAGAATAATCTGACGTCTTTAGAAGTTCTTTTAAAATCTTTCGAATGCTTCAAATTATTTAAAATCCTGCAGATGGTATCAAATGCCTTGGAATTGTTTGGAATCTTTGTCAAATCGATTGAACATATTGAAATTCCTTAAAATATTACAAATATTTGAAAATAAATTTTTAATCCTTTTTTAAATATTTCGAATTCTTAAAATTATTTAAAATCCTTCATATGGTATTAAATGCCTTGGAATTGTTTGGAATCTTTGTCAAGTCGATTAAACATATTGAAATTCCTTAAAATATTACAAATATTTGAAAATCAATTTTTAATCCTTTGGAAATCTTCGAAATCTTCTCAAATCACGTCAATTGTTTGAAATAGTTTCATTTCTCATAAAAAAACATCCCTCGAGACATCACGGAAACCCTTGAAATCTCCTGGAATTTGATGAAACCCGTTGAATCTTATGAAACACCTTGAAATCTTTTGGAGTTCAATAAACCGTTTTGGAAACCATTAAGATTTCTTCGATTCTCGTTTTAAATTTGAAATATTTAGGTGTATCTTTAAAATTCTTTCAAATGTTTCCTGATCCTCTGGGATGTGTGAAATGTTTTGAAATCCCATGGAATCTCTTGAAGTTCAACAAAATCTTTTGAAATCTCATGACATCCTTTAGAATAATCTGATCTCTTCAGAAGTTCTTTTGAAATTCTCTGAAACTTTTCAAAATTCCTTGGAATCCAGTGGAATGCGATGAAACAATATATAAATTAAAAAGAAATTTCTCGGAATCGGACAATATACTTGAAATGTTTAAAAATTCCTGAGAAATTCTTCCGAATCTTTCAAAAACCCTTATATAGTGTACACTGTTCTCAAATGCCATGAAATCTCTCAGAGTTCCATTATATCTGTCGTAATCTCTTAACATCGTATAAATATTTGAAATTTCTCAGAACCCCGTTGAAATTCCTAATATTCTTTGGTATCTTTTAAAATCCTTTCAATATTTTGAAATGTTTTGAAATGCCATAAGATCTTCCTAAATTCAAAGAAAAATTTTGAATTCCTCAATATATTGAAAATATTTAGAAATTCCTCTAAAATTCTCTGAAATTCTTAGAAATCTTTTTAAATCTTCTGAACCTTTTGAAATATTTTTAAAAGCACATGAAATCACGTAAAATTCTTTAATATATTTTTAATCTTCAAAAAATTCCTTTGAAACCTTTAAAAATTTTATTAATTCCTCTGAAAAGCTTCAAAATCTATTAAGATCGTTCAAAATATTAGGGAATTTTTCAGAAGGCCTTAAAAGTCTTTGAGAATCTTTAAAAATTCCTTTCGAATCTTCAAAGATGTGCCTAATTCCTCTAAAATACCTTGAATATTTATAGAATTTTTTGAAATTCTATGATAACTTTTATCCCCCATAATATGTCAAAGTCCCTTGAAATCTCTTCAGATTGTTCAAAATATTAGGAAATATCTTGAAATCTCTTCGAATACTTTGAAAGTCTTTTAAATCACCTTGAAATCCATTGAAATTCTTTTTAGATCTTTGGGAATTTTTTTGAAATCTTTCCAAATTCTTCTAAATCTCCTCAAATCCCGTCAGTTGTTAAAAATAGTTTTAATTCTCATAAAAAAGCATCCCTCGAAACATCACGAAATCCCTTGAAATCTCCTGGAATAAGATGAAACCCGTTGAATCTTATGAAACACCTTGAAATCTTTTGGAGTTCAATAAACCATTTTGGAAACCAATAAGATTTCTTCGATTCTCGTTTTAAATTTGAAATATTTAGCTGTATCTTTAAAATTCTTTCAAATGTTTCCTGATCCTCTGGGATGTGTGAAATGTTTTGAAATCCTATGGAATCTCTTGAAGTTCAACAAAATCTTTTGAAATCTCATGACATCCTCTAGAATAATCTGATCTCTTCAGAAGTTTTTTTTAAATCCTTCGAATTCTTCAAATTATTAAAAATCCTTTGGATGGTTTAAAATGCCTTGGAATTGTTTAAAATCTTTGTCAAATCGATTAAACATTTTGAAATTCCTCAAAATATTACAAATATTTGAAAATAAGTTCTGAATCCTTTGGAATTCTTCGAAATCTTTCCAGATTCTTGGAATATGCTGAATTATTTGAAACATTATGAAATCTGTTAAAATATCTCGAATTATATTGAAGTCTCTGTAAATATTTCAAAATTCGATGGGATATTTGAAGATCCTTCAATGTTTTTAAAATTCTCTCAAATCTTTCAAAATCCCTTGGAATCCATTGGTATTCGATGAAACAATTTAAAATTCAAAGAAATTTCTTGGAATCGGATAATATACTTGAAATGTTGAGAAATTCCTTAGCAATTCTTCCGAATCTCTAAAAACCCTAAATTCCAGGAAATCTCTCAGAGTTCCATTAAATCTGTCGTAATCTCTTGAAATCCTGTGAATATTTGAAATATTTCTGAACTCCGTTGAAATTCTTACCATTCTTTGAGATCTTTTAAAAAACTTTCAAGGTTTTAAAATGTTCTGAAATGCCATAAAACTATTCTGAATTCAAAGAAGCATTTGTTCATTCCTTACAATTTTGGAAATATTTAGAAGCTTCTCTGAAATTCTCCGAAATTCTAAGAAATCTTTTGAAATTCTTTGAACCGTTTGAAATCTTCTCAAAAGCACATGAAATCTCGTGAAGTTCTTCAATATTTTTGAAATTTTCAAAAATTTCATCCATTCCTCTAACATGCCTTGAATATTTTGGGATGTTTTTAAGTTCCATGATGTATTTTATCCCCCATAATATGTCAAAGTCCCTTGAAATCTCTTAAGATCGACCAAAATATTACGAAATATCCTGAAATCTCTTGGAATGCTTTGGAAATCTTCGAAATCACCTTGAAGTCCATCGAAATTCTTTCGAAATCTTGTAGAATTCGTTGAAATATTATGTGAACCCATAAGATATCATGAAACTTTCTGAAGTATTGATAATATTTATAAATTTCTTTAAAATTCTCTAAAGTCTTCTGAAATCTTTTGAAGTGTCCCATGGGATCTTTATAATCGTATGAAATATTGTTGAATCCCTGAATTCCCATTAAATTCCTTGAAATCATTCGACTTTAATATCTTCGAAATGTCTGAATTTGATTTAAAAATGAATAAAAGATCATTTTTCATTCTTGATTGACGGTTTTGGAATAGAATGGTGCATTTACCAAGATTCCAGGATGAGCACTTGCCGGGGGACGAGCTTCGTATCGGCGTGTTGAAATCACTTCCATCATTGGATCATGCTAGTTGATCTCGGTCGTGCCAACTTAGTCGTGACCTGTGAAAAGAAAAGTTTCTCGCGTCAGGATATATTTCCATGATGCCCCATAATTTATCAGGCTTACTCGAGAACTTTGGATAATACCAAGCAAACAGCCGCAAGAAAAGGAAATACCTTTCTCATACCTCAATTTTTTCTAATTCTACAAGTTCTTTTCGACTCTCTAAATCACCTTCAATGAAAAACAGGTAGCATACGTTCAACAAATGAAACGGCGTAAATAAGAATAATTTATTTCTAAAAATATTCAACATTTACACAATATTTAAAGAGAAATTTTTCTTCCTATTTTAAAGTTTATCATTGTAAATTGTTTATTTACACCTACAACTAGCAATATTATAAGAAACACTGCACTAACATTATTACACAAACATGAAGCAATATGATTCTGATTACAATTTTTGATTAGACACTTTAATCACTTCAAGGAAAACAGTATATTTTCGGGAGCACTGAGTTTGAAATGTTTAATTTTGAAAATTATTTATTTTGAATAACTCAATTCTGATTGATAAGTTTTGGCATGGTTTTATTTAAAGAGAAACTATTTTCCATCGTTTCACATATTTATTTGTGAAGGTAGTCCCAAAATGGGAGAGCTACTCAAAACAATTTAGTAACCATCCTGGAAAACCTCCATTTTAAATTTGAAAGACTATACCGTTTCGGACGTTTGAATTGAAACATAGTTGACTATCTAAAAGATTGCATCTCTCTTTGCTTTTTAGACGAATCACCCTCGGAAAAATTATTTATTCAGGCTTTTTGTTCAAGATCTTGGAAACCCACAATATTTTGTTAGTTTAAATATGAAACTACAAAATTTTGGTCATTTTGTATTTCAAATTCGTTATTTAACAAGTATAACTTCAATTTTTCTTTAATACAATAAAATATAATTATTTTCAACCGATAAAATAAAAATTATGCAACTTTTATAATATTTCAAGAAATTTTTAACAGTGGAGGCTCAAGACTCAACTTGTGCTTGAAATAAAAAAACTAACTTCAATATTATTGAAGCTAAATAAATCTTATAATAATAATTAATAATGCTATTATTAAATGCTCATTGTCCTATTTTTTAACTCTAAACTGGAAATATGATATTGAACCAAATGATCAAACAAACTGTAATCGTTATATA
>WSXT02106444.1:0-11303 GCA_011762715.2 Neuroterus valhalla
GGAATGAAAGTTCATTCTCTTAGAATGAAACTGACAGTTCAGTCGTTGCTTGGAATGAAAGTTCATTCCAAGGAATTAAGAGTGTTGTATCAATTTTTATTTATTCTGATTTTTATACGAAAGTGTTCAATTTTAAACGATTCAATTTGAAAATATCAAAACTTGAATAACTTTCTATTCGAAATTGTATTATTTTGACAATTCGAATCTAAATATTTTAAATTCTTATATTCTAATATGAAGTCATTTATTTTTTGAAAGCTTTCAACTTGAACATATTAAAATTGAAATTTTGTAATATGGATTTCCAAACCTCAAATGTGAAGTTATACAATCTTAAAAGTTAAAAAAAAATTTCAAGATTTTACATTCCAAACTTAAGTTCAGAAATGTTTATCTTTGGCAAATATTAATTGGAGCATATTCAATTTCAAATTGAAAGACTTTGAATGCTTATTGGCCTATTTTTCAATTTCCAATTATTTTATTTGAAATTCATTCCATTTGCAACTGTGCTGTTATCTCATTTGCATTTGAAAATTTTATTTTATTCCAATTCATTGTCTTCTAATTTAAAATTTTCTTTATTTAAAATTTTTTTTCTTTATATTCAACGATTAGATACCAGAAGTTCCAAACTTAAAATAATTAAAAACTTCATAACTCTATGGTTCATTCAAAGTTTTTAGATTTGGACGTATTTTGTAGCACAATTCCTTCAGTTAAAATTTCTTTTTAATTTAAACTCACTTCATGTAGAAAACTCTTATTTCCAGGATTATAATTTGACATGGTTCAAATTTGAATACTCTACATCAGAAATTATATATACATATTTTCAATTCCTATCATTCCGAAATTATATAATCTCTTCAGAAATGTAAAATTTTAGACCCTATGCATTTAGAAATCATAGATATACTTCGAAGTAATCCATTTTTCAACTCTATCGATTAAAACTCGTTCAATTTAAAATTCTCTCAATTTGAAATTATTCCACTGAGAGAGGTTGCAGTTTCAAATTTTCGGACATTTCATCTGAAACTATTCAAATCTAAATTAGAAATTATTCTATGGGAATAAAGTAAAATTGCAATCATTATAATTCTAGTATAATAAAACAGTTTCAATGTTTAAAATTGTCGATTTGAAAACATATTCATATTATTCATAAATCATTTAAGCTTTTGTTTCAACTGGGATGGAACAATCTAAAAATGAGTTTCTAAACTTTCAATAATTTAAACGAACTAATTTGAAAAAAAAACAGGAGTGAAGAAGCGCAAGCAGCGAGGGCAAGTCGTTCTAATTAATAAACTTCCAAATTCAATATAAAATTAAAATTAGGAAACTATTAATATTTAAAGTTCCGTAATTTGGAATTAGACATCTTCCAAATAAAACAGTTTGGGATGATTACATAAATTTACAATGTTGAGATTTAAATAGTTTCAGATAAATTTCAAATTGCAACTACTCTCAGTTGAATAATTTCGAATCGAGAGAATTTAAAATTGAATTAGTCCTAATCGAGAGATATGAAAAATGAATTATTTCGAAGTATATTTTCGTGTCCTAAATTTGAAGAGTCTGAAATTTAACATTTTTGAAAAGAGAGTATATAATTTTTTTATGATAGGAAATATATATAATTTCTGATTTAGAGCATTTAAAATCGAATCATGTCAAATTATAATCCTGGAAATAAGACTTTTCCAAATGAAGTAAGTTCAAATTAGAAAAAAATTTTCAATTGATGAAATTGGACTAAAAATTGGTCAAAATCTAAAATTTTTTGATGAACCATGAAGTTATGAAGTTTTCGATAATTTCGATTCGGTAACTTACAGTATCCAATAATTTAATATTAAAAATTTTTTTAAATAAAGAAAATTTCAAATCGGAAGACAATGATTCGGAATGCTTCTTGAATGGAAAAAGGTCAAAATTAAATCATTTTAGAAAGAAAATCAGATAATAGGACAATCAAAATTTAGGTTTCAAAATTGATGAAATGTTTGAAATTGTTTATTTTCTAAAAATTTTGAATGAACCATGAAGGTATGAAGTATTCCATAATTTTGAATTAGGAACTTCCAGTATCCAATAATTTTATATGAAAAATTTTTGAAATAAAGAAAATTTCAAATTAGAAGACAATAATTAGGAATAATTCTAGAATGAAAAACGTTCAAAATTGAATCATTTTAAAAAGAAAATGGGATAATACGACAGTTAAAATTATGAATTTTGAACTGATTGAATGTTTTAAATTTCTAAAAATTTTGAATGAACCATAAAGTTATGAAGTTTCCGATAATTTTGAATTGGGAACTTACAGCATCCAATAATTTAATATCAAAAATTTTTTTCAATAAAGGAAATCTCAAATTTGAAGACAATGATTCGGAATAATTCTTAAATGGAAAAAGGTCAAAATTGAATCATTTTAAAAAAAAAATCAGATAATAGGACAATTAAAATTTAGGTTTTAAAATTGATGAAATGTTAAAAAATTTTTAATTTCTAACACTTTTGAATGAATCATGAAGTTATGAAGTTTTCGATAATTTGGAATTGGAAACTTCTAGTATCCAATAATTTTATATGAAAAATTTTTTTAAATAAAGAAAATTCAAATTAGAAGACAATGATACGAAATAATTCTTGAATAAAAGACGTTCAAAATTAAATCATTTTAAAAATAAAATGAGATAATAGGACAATTAAAATTAGAAATTTCAAATCGATGAAATGTTTAAAGTGAAAAAATTTCTCATCTTAACCCTTAAAAAGGATAATTTCATATGGGAAGTAATTAAATTTTATCATTTTCCGAAAATCATTCAAACTCTCCCAATTTAGATGTGAACTAGTTCGAAATAAAAAAGGTCAAAATTGAACAATTTTGTAATGACTTTAGAATGATAAAAGTCTGAATTATTCCAAATCGAGAACGTTGGATACACAAAAATGGCAGATTCAATTTTTGAAAATTATATATTCTCTTCTTTCTAATGAATGGATAGGAATGGAATACTTCATTCATTTTATTAATCCAAATTCAGGAACTAATTATAAATAAAAATAGTGTATATGTGAAAACTCGAGATGGATATAATGGGTATGCATGAGGAATAATTTGAATTGAATAAAAATCATGTTAAATATTGACAATGAATTAAATTCTTCTGAATCCGTCTCAGTTTCATGGCATATTGTAGAACGAGATAACATTATTAATAGAAAACTAATATTCGATTATTTAGTTAGATTCTATAATTTCCTTCTCCAGTTGCGAAGTTTTACATATTTTCATCGACTTAAAATAATTTGAAAAAAAAACCCTTGACTTTTTCGACTCCTGATATTTGTTTGACAAAGAGTCATGAAAGTATCTTTTGTCAAGGTTAATTTATGTCTGAAGCTCCGAAAACTAATAAATCGAAATTGATTTATTCAATATTCAATTATGTTCCAAATGAAACATTTCAATGGATAATTTTCGATCTTTAAGTATATCTTTCCAATTAGAAGTTGTCCTACTTTCCCAATTTCAAAAGCGATAGTGATTATGGAATTATGCCTTTATGGAAAATATTTGTGGAGGGCATTGTCTCGCAAGGGCTCGGAAATCAGGCTGAGGTCGAGTTGCGGAATCGTCAAGGGGAGGCAGCCGCCGGTGCCTTCCCCCTCCATGATACTACCTCTTCGGCAGCTCGACTTCAGCCGTCGAACGGCCTCAGCTCAGTAAGGGTCATTTTAGATAGAAAATCGAAAAAAATGTACAGTTTTGTACTTAGAGTTTCGGTTAAAGATATTCGTGATCTGCGACTTTTTACTATTCCAATCATACGTTATTTTCAACTGTGCTTACATCAGCAAAGGTGTTAGAGAATTATTTCAGTTTCTTTTTTATTTGTGCATGTGAAACTTGATACTTGCATAGTTTCGGAAATTAAAAACTGTTTTGAAATTCCAAATTCTACAAATTTGAAGATATAAAGCTAAAGATTTCTCTAAAATTTGAATTACATAGAATTCCGAATTTTCCATTTTCGGAATTATCATCAAAATGTATGCAATTTTAAACATTTAAAAAATAATTGAGTTTTTGATATCCACAAAAGATAACTTTTTAATTTTAAACATTTATATTCGAAAATCTTCTTGTCATCAGATTCAAAATTGAAGATTCATCAATTTAGGACGTTTACATTCTAATTCTATTTCAGAGGATGTAGTTTAATTTGAAAGATTTACAAGAAAATTGCTTGAATATTGAATATTTTAAATTTAAGACTCTTCAATATTTAATGTTTAAAATAATTATTCATGCCATTTCCAATGTTTCTTTTCGAAAAGTTCGATTTCCTAGACTGAAAATTGAAAATTTTACAATCTTGAATAGTTTCAATTGAAGATCCATCAACATATTTGTTGGAATTGTTCAATGTTGAAGATTGGAATTCTGAAATGATTCAAAATTGAAGATTTTAAATTGAAATATGCCTCAAATTTTCCAATCTTGAATAGTTTCAATTGAAGATCCATTAATATATTTGCTGGAATCGTTCAATGTTGAAGATTTAAAATGTAAAGTGATTCGAAATTAAAGATTTGAAATGAAAAAAATCCTCACATTTTCCAATCTTAAAGAGTTTCAATATTCAGGATCCATCAATATATTTATTTGAATCGTTCAGTTTTGAAGATTGGAATTTTAAAGTGATTCAAAATTGAAGTTTTAAAAATGAAAAAATTCCTCACATTTTCCAATCTAGAATAGTTTCAATATTGAAGATCCATCAATATATTTATTGGAATCGTTTAATTTTAAAGATTGGAATTTTAAAAAGATTCAAAATTGGAGATTTAAAATAAAAAAATTTCACATATTTTCCAATCTTGAATAGTTTCAATTGAATATCCATTAATATATTTGTTTGAATCGTTCAATGTTGAAGATTTCAATTTTAAAATGTCCCAAATTTCCAATATTCAATATTCAAGAATTTTTCTTGTAAATCTTTAAAATTAAACTACATCCTCCGAAAAAGATATTCAAAATTACATCATTTTAGAATGTAAACGTTCCAAATGGATGAATCTTTAATTTTGAATTTGTTGACAAGAAGATTTTCAAATATAAATTGTAAAAAAAAAAATCATCAAATTTTCTAATCTTGAAAAGTTTGAATTGAAGGTCCATTAATATATTTGTTGGAACCGTTCATTGTTGAAGATTTAAATGTTAAAATAATTCAAAATTGAAGATTTAGAATTAAAAAAATTCCTCACATTTTTCTATCTTGAATAGTTTCAATTGAAGATCCATTAATATATTTATTGGAATCGTTTAATTTTAAAGATTGGGATTTTAAAGTGATTCAAAATTGGAGATTTAAAATAAAAAAATTCCTCATATTTTCCAATCTTGAATAGTTTCAATTGAATATCCATTAATATATTTATTGGAATCGTTTAATTTTAAAGATTGGGATTTTAAAGTGATTCAAAATTGAAGATTTAAAATTGAAAAAATCCTCAATTTTTCAAATCTTGAATAGTTTCAATATTGAAGATCCATTCATATATTTTTTGGAATCGTTCAATTCTGAAGATTGGAATCTTAACCTGATTGAAAAATGAAGATTCAAAATTTTCCAATCTTGAATAGTTTCAATATTGGGGATCCATCAATATATTTATTGGAATCGTTCAATTTTAAAGATTCCAATTCAAAATGTCCTAAATTTCCAAGATTCAATATTCAAGAATTTTTCTTGTAAATCTTCCAAATTAAACCACATTCAAAGAAATAGATATTCAAAATTACATCATTTCAGAATTTAAACGTTCCAAATTGATGAATCTCTAATTTTGAATCTGATGACAAGAAGACTTTCAAGTATAAATTGCTAAAATTGAAAAGTTTCCTCTTGCGGATATCCAAAACTCAATTATTTTTTTTAAAGTTTAAATTGCATACATTTTGATTGAAGATTTTGAAAAAGGAATAATTTGGAATTCTATGTCATTCGAATTTTAGAAAAATTTAAAATTCAAAATTTTCAAAATTTGTAGAATGAGGAATTTATAAACAGTTTTTAATTTCTAAAACTATGCAAGTATTAGGTTTCCCATGTATAAATAAAAACGAAACTGAAATAATTCTCTAACACCTTCGCTGATGTAAGCTCAGTTGAAGATAACGATTGATTGGAATCGTAAAAAGTCGTAGATCACGAATATCTTTGAACCAAAACTCTAAGTGCAAAACTGTACATTTTTTTCGATTTTCCATCTAAAATGACCCTTACTGAGCTTAGGCCGTTCGACGGCTGAAGTCGAGCTGCCGAAGAGGTAGTATCATGGAGGGGGAAGGCACCGGCGGCTGCCTCATCTTGACCATTCCGCAACTCGACCCCAGCCGAAAATCGTAGGAGGCGTCGTACGGAGAGCATTCTCGAGGCAGCTGAGGGGTTGCGTCCACTGGAAGGGGGAGAGACACCAGGTAGTCGTGGAGGAAAAGATGATCGCCCCGGCGTGCGGGGTGCCGCGTAGTGGGGTTACTGCACTTAGGCATCTGGGAAGGAATTGTCCTGTGCCCAAATAAGAAGAGAACATTCCTTCAGAATTAAGTATGCTAATGGGTTAGTGAATTAGACCGTGTTCACACTTCCAAGTAGGAGGAAAGCTTCCCATGTAACCAGTTTGATGCTGGACTGAGAAAACAACTTTCCAATTGATTGATCTTGACCAGCGCAAGGATCTTCTATCAGCGCAAGGTATATCTATCACGTATTAAAAATCGATAATAATCGAGATTCCACTTCTCGTTCAACATTCGAATAAAGATTAATTGCGTTTTAGTTTCTCAAAACCTGTTTCTTTAATAGAGATTCACACTTAGAATGAAGGGTAATGGTTGTAATTCAGATGATGATATAGAAGATGCTGAAGAGAGTATGCGGAAATTGAAATTATAATGATTGTTGATTCTGAAAACAAGGTTACGAACAAATTTAAAAGGAGTTTAAAGATTTCGAGGTGAATTTCAGATACCTCAGGGAATTCGAAATATATGAGATTGTAGTAGGGCGGTCCAAAAAATTTTTTATCGAATTTTTATTTAAAACGCCCGGATATTTGTTCGAATCCACAAAAAATTAAACGTGTTTTTTTTTGTCTGGGAAAAAAAATAATATTTAGAGGTGGTGCAAGCCCCATGAATCTTAACACGTATTTCCCATAAGAAAAAAAAGACATTTTTGTAAATTTCATTCAGAATTCTCAATCTAAGGTGACTCGAGTTCGGAATTCACCATTTCTGTTCACAATTAGTCACAAAATGCGAATAAAGAAATAATTTTCAAATATTACCCCTATAGGTATGTTTTATAGGGTCCCCAAGAACCCCCATGAGTGAGAAAATGGGTTTTTCGAGTTTTTCACGCTGATTATGATTTTTTTTGCGGTTTTTAAATCAAGATTGTTTCAAATACATAAAATACCACTTTATTCTGATAATAAGATGTTTATTTAGATTGTTAAAACAATTTATTATTGTTTTCAGCAGCTTTTTATAACAAAAGGGTAAAAGGCAAGGTTTTTTGTAAATTTTTCAACTTATTTCCAACGTTTCAGTTGAAACGAGGTATTAATTAATTAGAGATAACAAAAATAATTGTTTAAATAATAATTACTAATTATAACATTATTCTCTCAGAAGAATGCTACAAAGTTGTGTGTTTTTTTTTGATTTTCAACTTTTTATCCACTTTTCACTTAAAATAAGTAATTATTTCATTTTATTTAGCAAAAATAATTGTTTAAACAAATTGTAAACGTTTATAGCTATCTTCTTCTAGATAAATACTACATAGTTGCAGTTTTTTCCTGGAAATTTTAACTTTTCAACACTTTACAATTAGATAAGTGTAACAATTAATTCATGTCAAAGAAATAATTGTTTAAAAAATTTATTATGAGCGCTAATAATATTTTCTTCGCTTGAAGATAGAAAATTGCGGGTTTTGTCTGAATTTTTGAACTTTTTGCCGACTTTCCACTTGAGTGAGTTAATATTTAATTTAATTTAACAAAAATAATTGTTTAAGCAAATCACACAGCCACACAAAAAAAAATCGATTTTCTGATCTAGAGGTCAGACTATGTTGACTATATGCGTTTTGGGTCGCTGAATCCGGATCCGAAGTCTAAAAACCTCCAGCACGTCAGGTTTTCGACATAACCTCTAAAATTCTTCAAATGCACCCTAAAATGAAAAATATAATGATGGGCTGAGTACCGTACCATGTATATTATACGTTTTCTGGGTCGCTGAAACCGAATCCAATGTCCATTTTATCCCATCACGTCAGGGTTCTAACATAACCTCAAAAAGCCTTCACAGACCCCTAAAAATGAGATTATCTCGGAAACCTGACGTGATGGAATAAAATGAACTTCGGATTTGGTTTCAGCGACCTAAAAAACATATAATACGGTCCAGCAGTCCGGCCACCATTACTTTTCATTTTATAGTGTCTCTGGAGCTCTTTTGAGGTTATGTCGAAAACCTGATCTGATGGGGTGAAAAGGACTTCGGATCCCGATTCAGCGACCCCAAAATCATGTTGTCAACATGGTCTGACCTCTAGATCCGAAAATCGATTTTTTTTGTGTGGCTGTGTTATTATTGTTTATGGCTTTCTTCCCTTAGATTAGTGCTAAAAAGTTGCGGTTTTTCTGCGATTTTCAACTTTCTGGCTACTTTTCCCTCAAAGTAAGTAATTATTTCATTTCATTTAGCAAGAAAAATTGTTTTAACAAATTGTAAATGTTTATAGCTATCTTCTTCTAGATCAATTCTACATAGTTGCAGTTTTTTCCTAAAAATTTTCACTTTTTATCCCTTTAAAATTAGATAAGTGTAATAATTTATTCATGTTAAGAAATAATTGTTTGAAAAGTTTATTATGAGCGCTATTATTTTCTTTGCTTGAGGATAAAAAGTTGCGGTTTTTTCCTTAATTTTGAACTTTTTGCCCACTTTTCACTTGAAGTGAGTTAATATTTATTCTAATTCCAACCAAAATAATTGTTTAGGCAAATTATTATTGTTTATGGCTTCCTTCCCTTAGATTAGTGCTAAAAAGTTACGGTTTTTCTGAAATTTTCAACTTTATGTCCACTTTTCATTTGAAGTAAGTAATTATTTTATTTAATGTAGCAACAATGATTGTTTAAACAAATTGTAAAAATTTATAGCTATCTTCTTCTAGATTACTACTACATAGTTGTGGTTTCTTCCTGAAATTTTTAACTTTTCATAACTTTTTAATTAGATTAAAGTAGTAATTAATTCATGTTAAATAATTATTGTTTGAAAAGATTAGTATCATTGCTAATAATATTTTCTTTGCTTATGATCGAAAATCGCGGTTTTTTCCCAAATTTTTAACTTTTTGGCCGCTTTTCACTTGAAGTGAGTTAACATTTTATATAATTTAACAAAAAAATTTCAAACAAATTATTATTGTTTATGGCTTTCTGCTTTTAGATTAGTGCTAAAAAGTTGTTGTTTTTTTCTAAACTCTTAAGCTTTTTGTCCACTTTTCACTGTGTGACATAATAATTGATGCGAGTTAACAAACATGCCTATTTAAACAATTTATTATTTTTTATATAAACATTTTCTCTGAGATAAAAGGTAGGAAGTTGTGGGTTTTCTGGAATGTTTAACTTTGCACTGAATCTAATTTGAATGAAACTCAATTGGATTGAATTAGATTGAATTGATGTAATTGTTGGTTAAACTAGATTGTTTTTTATTTAAAATAATTTTTTTTTAAATATCAACCATTATATTCTTCAATGTAAATTTATATCTTTAGGTCGAAAATTAAACTCTTTGGTTGAAAGTTGTACTACTTTTTAAAAAATTCCATTTTTGCGTTGAAGATCCATAATTTTAGAAGAAAATTCAAAATTCAAATTTCACTTAATGAATTCAGGTTTTTTTTCAGTAAACTTTTTTTGAACATTGGAAAAAAAAAATAATTTCTCAAAACAATACAATACTATTTGCAGTATGATTTCCTCTAATGTGTTTTTTTCACAATTGAAAAAGTTAAGTAAAGGTAAATATTTCAGAAAACACTGCAAGTTTTTAGCATTCATCTAAGAGAAGATACCCATGAACAATAATAATTTGTTCAAACAATTATTTTTATAAAATTATTTAAATATTAACTCACCTCAAGTGAAAAGGGAGCAAAAAGTTTGAAATTTCGGAAAAAACCGCAAGTTTTTGTCATTGAGCAAAGAAAATATTATTAGCAATGATAAATAATTTGTTTAAGCAATTTTTTTAACATGGATCAATTCTTACTTTAATCTCATTGAAAAGTGATAAAAAGTTAAAAACTTCAGACAAATCCCGCAACTATGTGGTATTAATTTAGAAGATGATATCTATAAACATTTAAGATATTTATAAACATTTGTTTAAACAATTATTCTTTCTAAATTATATTAAATAACTACTTACTTAAATGGAAGTTGGACAAAAAGTTGAAAATTTCAGAAAATACCGCAACTTTGTAGCATTATTCTAAGATAATATTGTTATAATTAATATCAAATTGGTTAAACAACTATTTTGGTTATTTTCAATTGATTATTACCTCGCTGAAAATAAAACGTTGAAAATAAATTGAAAAATTCAGAAAAAACCTTGACTTTCTGAACCTTTCCTAAAAGAAAGTTGCTAAAAACAATAATAAACTATTTAAGAATTTAAATAAACATATAAATATCAGTATGAAGAGTATTTCATGTATTTGAAATAATCTGCCTTAAAAACCACAAAAAAATCATATTTAGCGCCAAAAACTCGAAGAACCAATTTTTTCACCTATGGGGATTTTTTGGGACACTATAAAACAGACTTATGTGGGTCATATTTGAGAAGAGAAAAGGGGAATTTCGAACTCGATCCACCTAATATTAAGAATTCTGAATAAAATTTACAAAAACGTCTTTTTCTTATGGAAATACGTGTAAAACTTCATGGGGCTTGCACCACCACTGAAAATTTCTTTTTTTTCAAAACAAAAAAAATGCCTTTATTTTTGTGTAGTATTAGAACAATTTTCAGAGCATTTCGCATCAAAATTCGGAAAAAAAATTTCTAATGCATTTCTGGACCACCCTAGTATATACAGGGTGGGCCATTTTATTCTATAGTGTATAATATCTCAGATGCTTGTGCAGATACGAAAAAATGTTTCAAA
>WSXT02106465.1:0-11302 GCA_011762715.2 Neuroterus valhalla
TATTTCAGAAAAATATAATCACAAGAGAAGAAAGATATTCTTCAAAGTAATATTCTCTCTTATCTTTATTAATTATTTGTTTACAGCTTAAAAGGCTGAGCTAAGGTAAACATTTCAGAAAAAACCACATCTTTCTAGAACTTATCTAAAAGAAAATGGTTATAATTAATAATTAATCAACTGTTTACATAAGCATGTATGTTAAGGAGCATTAATTTTAACCTCACTTAGTGCAAAGTGGGCAAAAAGCTTAAGAGTTCAGAAAAAACCGAAACTTTTTAGCACTAATCTAAGGTACGATAGCCACTAACAATGTAAATCTGTTCAAACGATAATTTTTGTCGAATTATCCAAATATTAACTCATTTCAAGTGAAAAGTAGGCAAAAAGTTTAAAATTCCAGAAAAAAATCGCAAGTTCCTATCATCAAGTAAATAGAATATTATATGCGATGATTATAATTTGTTTAAACATTTATTTTTTCTACTTGAATTAATTATCACTTTACTCTAATTGAAAAGTGATTAGAAGTTAAGAATTCTAGGAAAAAACCGCAACTATGCGGTATTAATATAGACTAAGATAGTTATGAAAAAAAATTGGTTGTTTAAACAATTATTTTTGCTAAATTAAGTTGAATATTTACTCACTTTTAGTAGAAAGTGGACGAAAAGTTAGAGATTTTAGAAAAAACCGCAACTTTGTGGTCTTATTCCAAGAGAATATTGTTATGATTATTAACATATTGTTCAAACATTTTTTTTTGTTAACTTGATTTGAGCATTACCTCGCTATAACTAAAACGCTGAAAATAAGTTGAAGAATTCAGGAAAAAAACTTGATTTTCCAATCCTTTTCTAAGAGAAAGTTGCTAAAAACAATAATAAATAAATTAAACAATTTTATTAAACATCTATATATCAGCAATAAGTAGTATTACATGTATTTAAACAATCTGCCTTGCAGAATCTGCAAAAAAAAATCATATTCATCGCCAAAAACTCGAAAAAAACATTTTCTCACTTATGGGGGTTTTTCGGGACCCTATAAAACAGGCTTATGGGGGTAATGTTTGGAGAGTAATATTTTATTTACATCCGGTGACTAATTGTGAAGAGAAATGTTGAATTTTGAACTCCATTCACCTAATATTGAGAATTCTGAATAAAATTTACGAAAACGTAATTTTTTCTTATGGGAAATACGTTTTAAACTTTATGAGGCTTACGCTACCTGTAAGTATTTTTGTTTCAAAATAAAAGAATGCGTTTATTTTTTGTGTATTAAAACAAATTTCCAAGAGCTTGCATCAAAATTCGAGAGAAGAATCATTTCTAATGCATTTTTGGACCAACCTAGTAAACACTCTCACGCGGTTGCAGAAAAAGAACATTCATTTCTACGGGGGCACCGCAGGGCAACTTTCTTTACAGGAATCAAAAAGTTGATAAATTTTGGCGATCAAAACAGAAAACACCAGAGCGTGCACTCGCATACAAAAAAAGAGTTCACTGAGTATATTCCTGAATTTTAAGAAGAAGAAAATTTTGGAGGGGCGCATTTCACTCTCAACATCATAAATATACTCGTTCGGAATACAAATGCGGAAGCAAGCAATGATTGTACGTAACCTCAGAAATATCCTCCATGTCACCTTATCTGTTCCTGGCACGGACTCACAGAATAACAACATTTTTTGTCCAACGATCAAAACTCGAGAAACAAACTGATGGGCGCGTCCTCCGCGAAGAGTCAAGTTTAAGTGCTCGCCACAAGGACAGCTTTCAATATAGTGACTTGTGCTTTCACAAAATAATTCTCCAATGCCCCCTACACAAGTATAACTGAACATTCACCTTATCCGGTAACTTCGAATTTTAAGGTTCTGGCCAGCTTACTGATATCTTGAACCACTGTGCAGGCGTGGAAAAAAGGTGTCTGAGATCTGCCGAGAGTCAGAATAAAGGAGAGCACTGATTTTCGTGATGCTCCCCTAAAAAAAACATATAAGATAGTAGATGTACAAGGGTGGTAAAAGTTCAGGCACATAAAGGCAGAAGCGAAATAGAGTATAGATGAGAAGACATCGTTTTTGTTCTCTAGCCTGGAACTGAAGAGAGGAAGAAGTAATTTTCTGCGTAAAGGAGATAAAAAATGATTTAGACTTTCTGAGTGCAAATAAAAATACATTTGTCAGTTAAGCAACTGCAATAAAAAAACTAAATTGGTGAATTTCCCAGCACTTCCTGGACGATAATCAAATCACAACCTCACCCATTCTCGCACGTTAATACTGACCGTAACTCCCAGCTTTGATCATAAAATTCCTATCGGCGCCCTTTAACGTAAAACACTCTGCGGGAAACCACAAGAAGTGCATTTATTGCTTAGACAATCACACTTTTATGAAAGCTATGGGATGTGCATTGTGGAACTATACAGGTGTCCTAATGCAGGGTAAACGCTTTGCGCGTCCAGTCTAGATATTGACATAGCACGTATATCCTATATAGAATTATGGCCACAGCGAAACGATCAACAATATTCTCCATCGTTTCTCTGCTGGAGAGGATCATGAAATCTCGCGCTTCCAGGCAAATGACGAATTCTTTTTCATTTTCTCTCCTTAACTATTAAACCTTAAGGATCGTTCTTGTCTATGCGTACTTACATATGAACTTTTGTATTCCAGTTATGGCATCTCGTTTAATAACGAGGTATATGGTCAATTTTTTGGGAAAGAGCGCACTTTTTATTCTCGAACACATATTTGCGTTCAAGAGTTGAGCAGTGATGGAACGCGGTACATTTGTTCTTCTAGTTAATATCCGGCATTATCTTGGCTGTTTAACAAAGCACCCTGCTTTGTTTACCAGAACGTTGTTATTGAAAAAAGTCCGCTTGAAATGTAATATCTGTGCACGTACTCTTCCTAGTGGCTGAAGCTTTGTTTATGCACAGAGGTGGACTACTGCATGTTCACGATGAGAAACAGCGGGGAAGATTTTTTGTAGGGTGTGGAATTAATTTCCTTCATTTTTCTACACTCCGATACTAGATTTTGTTTTTACAGTTTCCTTTTCAGAGATTTGGAACTCTTTACACAGCCAATGCATACACATATACATATTTCATTATCTACATACCTTATCTTCTACCTTAACAACTGTTTATTATAATATTTTCTCAAAATAACTCCTTTTTACAGACGCTTGTGATCTTTGTGGCCATGCCCTAGGCTTTTGTTTCCTCTCACATCTATGAATCTTAAGATTTTTCCCGAGTTTTACAAAATGGCTTTTATTCCCTACCACTATGAATATAGATAAACGTTCATTTTTCAGCCTGTTAGCCTTGAAAAATTGACTTGCTTACACCTCCTTCCTACCTTCTCCTCCATCTTGCCCAACACCCCCTTCGTCCATGCAATCGTCCTTTTCTCCTCTTTTTTATACAGTATTATTTTCATACTAATTCCACTCCTTTCCAACTCCTCACATTCCCCCAACCAGTGTTTCACCTTTGCATACCCCTTTCCACACAACTCGCACATCCTCTTCTCTTGCGGAAGCCAGAACCTGTTAGCGCCCTCCATGCTTTCACATCTCATTCTCGCTATTATTTCCTGGCTTCCTTTCTCTCCTTTCTCACACAAATACTGCGCTCTCTCCGTTTGCATAACCCACCTATATTTTTTATTATACCTTGACTCTCTCATTCTCTCCTCCCCTTCTGCCTTCTTTCTCTCCATGCCGTTCCTCTTAACCATCTCATACACCTTTCTTCCCTCCTCGTGACTTCTTCTCACTTCATCCTCATGCAAACCACTTTTTCGAAAATATCTTTCTCTCTCATCCTCCATCTTTTCCTTCCCTCTCCTGTTCTCCTTCTCTCACTAACACTCCCTCGCCAGCTACCTTCCCCCTTCTTCCATGAATTTCTTCTCATCCATCTGATTTACCTTCCTGAACCCTATTTACCTCCTCGCTTTCCCTCTACCCTAACACCTCTACTCCATACAGTAGAACGCTCATAGCTAGGGAGTCAAACAGCTTCATTCTTCTTTCAAAGTCATCTGCAAACAACCTCTTTCATATCCTCACACCTGCCTCATCACAACATTTTCTCTCCTTACGCTCTCTTTTATATGCCCATTCACCCCTCTATTCCTCCGAAATAGGAACCCCAGGTGCACAAACTCTTTTACCTCCTACATCACCTTCCCTTTCCATTTGCAATCCACTCCCTTATCTTTTCCCCTCCTTTTCTAAACACCATAACCTTGGACTTTCCTACCCCTTTTACCCTGACTCCCCCAACGACTCCTTCCTCTAGTTCACTCTCCATGTCAGCGATCAAGATCGCGAAGAGCGTCGGGTTAGGCGGAAAACCTTGCCTTAACCCCCTATGCACCCAGAAACCCTCTGAAATCGTGTCCCCTCCTCTCACCCTATCTCCCGTCTTCTTATACAGCACTCTAACCCTTTCGATCAGACCTTTCTCTATTCCCCTCTCCTCCATCGTCTCCATAACCTCCCGCGATCCACCGATGGGAAAGTTCCTTTTAGATCTACGAAAAAAGCGTACACTTTTGACCCCTTCTTTACTATTTCTCTATCCACTACGTACTGCAAAATATAAATATTGTCAATAGTGATTCTACCTGCTTTTAATACCGCATGAGTCTCGGGCAGTATGCGTGTATAGAAGGGGTCGAGAAAAAGAAGGATGGAGAATGATGAAGTAATTGACGCAGGGAAAAAGGAAATTCTGATCAGGAGAAAGGCTAAAGTGCGTGGACTAGGGAACAAAAGAAAGAGACGTAAAACGAAAGGAAGAGAATCTCCATAAGATACTTGAAGTATGAAGGAACGTACAAAGAGGAGAAAAGGCTTCAAGACTGGGTAAAAGACCTGCTGGGTTATTTGTAACGACTATACCAAGGGCATTAAAAAGGGAGGACTAGTGTTTGAAGGTAGAAAAAATATTGCAATAGAGAACATTCCAACAGGAGGGAGAGTAAGGAATCTGATCGTTGGAATGAAAGTAGGAAATAAGATTGGCCACGTACACTATACCGAAAAAGCGACTTTATTATGTGGGGAATCAAAGCGCAGCAGAGAGTGGAAAGAAGCAGATTCTAGAAAAATCCTAAATACGAATAGTTGGTAGGAAAATAATCAGAGCAAATCAAGAGAAAAAATAAGGAACGATAGAAAAGGGAGTATAAGGGAAGAAGGAGTAAACACACTGCTACAATGACTTGGAAGAGTGATTGATAAAGTGAAGGAGAAAGTGAGACCAGAAGGAGATAAGGAAGGTGTAAGAGATGATGGTAGGATTACGATGCAGAGAAAGCAGGAGAGCAGAATTAGGGCGAGTCTAGAAAAAGCAGGAATTGAGGAAAAAGAGAATAAGGTACTCACAGGAAGAAAAAAAATCACAAGAGCATGTTGAGTGAAAGGAAATAGGAGAAGAAGGGAAGATACACCTGAGGAGTTAAGAAGGCAGTTATTCGAGGGTTCCATATTTGATAAAAGTGAAATGAAATTCACTCTATAAAAGTTGATGTAAGGACAAAGAAGTTTTTTGCGCTTTTAACAGTAGTCATTAGGCGATTAACATAATTATAGCGATAAATTCTGATTTTGCACATTGCCTAATATAAAAATTATGCATAGTGGAAGCTGAGACAACGATTTACTATATTTAAAAGTAGGAAAGCTAGCCAATTTTATGGTTTCCGTTTCACAGGATCATGCACAAGGGAATTCAGCTTTTTAATCCTTGAGGGCTTGCGCTGGCTAATTTATTACGCCAGAAATTTACGTCGTGCTCAACCAGTGTACGCTAAAGGTAACGAACTTGTTGGTTCAAGGTCTACTAGAAACGACGTATTTAATTTCTCTGAGTTTAATAAATTTGGAGACAAAAAGAATGGAAAATTAAACAAAAGTAAGCTGATTGTTTACGAAACCAATTGAATAAAGCAACTTTAACCTTAATGATATTACTGTAAAGCATATTCTGAAGGGAGTCAGAAGTAGATAGTAATACTGATTAACTACTCCCAAATTTCATGAATTGATCTTAACGTCAACCTACGTTCTTATTTATCATTTTGGTATTTTTATTGATGTTATTTAATGTATGATTGAGCGTCTAGATAGCATAATGGCCTTAGCGCGTGAACTCGGTCAGCCTAGTAGTCGAGGGAGGGGATAACGCGTTGCTATGAGCCGGGTTGATTGGACAAATAATCTTAGAACTAAGTTTTGTCCAATCAACTTGGCTCGTAGCATCGCGTCATCCCCTCTCTTGCCTACTAAACTAACGGAGTTCACGCGCTCAGGCAGTTATGCTATCCGGACGCTCAATTCGTATCTTATTTTTTTTTTAGACATCAACAGCAGGTCTGATGGAAAATTCCATGACTAGCATATTATTGGCGGTAGCAGAGGGTGTTAGTTGACAGGTGGTAAGAAAGTTGTAAGAAATTTGTATTGAAGTTGTGAGTGGAGTGTGAGGGTGGAAGCTAAGGCGGTACGTAAGAGTACTAGAGGTGAAGTAAAGGTAAAAAAGTAGGTTCTTATGTGTAGGGAAGGAGTACTTCAGTGTGGAAGGAATCTGAGGTTGGGTTAACAAGAAGGCCGGTAAACTTGTACGTATGGGTTTCAGCTGTTGCTGGAAGCAGGAGTGTTTATAGAAGTTTTAGGAAGAGAAAGGGATGTCTGCAAGGACGTGATAGGGTGGAATAAAGGGAATGTCAAATATAAGGATATTGTAGAAAGGTAGGAGCAGAGTACAGAGATATCTGTCGGATGTAGTGAGCATTTACTGGGATAGTAGCAGGCTCTATTACTTGTAAAAGAACAGACGGATACCGAGCTGAAGGGTGACAACGAGAGCGCAGGAAGTGAGGTAGACGGGGAGTAAGGTAGACGGAGAGGTAGGTAGATGGAGAGGGATCTTTCCACCCACCACTTTGGATGTCAACAAGAACCCAGGTGTCCGGTCATACATATTTCGAAACATAATTGAAATAAAACTTCATAGCAAAAAGGACCAGGATTTTAGGAACACAAGATCTTGCATGAAGAAGTGTATGGATGTAAGGGAAGCCGAACATGTATGCAAGGTATAGGATGCGTGGAGGGCGGCTGCTAATAAAGAAGAGAGACATCTGGAACGGAAGATTTTGTATACTGATGAACCTGCGTATAGAGGTTTCCCTAGTCGCATTTCTTGTTGGCTTTGCGAAACTCTTCATCTAGAATAATTGCAAGAGGTCTTTATTATCGACCCATGCCCCTGTTGTGTTGTTGGCGTGTGTGATCTTCAATTAAACAGCACGCGATCACTGCTGGATCCTTCTTGACCCAAGAAATCAGTGGAACACAACTAGATAACAGTCGAATTCCCACTTATTCAAGTTTCAAGATAAAAAAAGAGATAATATATTGGAATTTCCAGCAATTGTGGTAAGCATCGTTGGATTTAGGGAGGATCATTAGTCGAACGATTAATGTTGCGATACAGACCCCGCTGACGGATGCGCTACCAGTTTAAATAGAATATACCTAGGTTTGTATCCAGGTCGTGGCAGCTCGAAAATACTAAGCCACATTCCTCGAGCGCCTGGTATGCAGGCGGTATTGCACGAAATTGCCGCACTTCGTACACGTCGTTCTATGTTCTCTACTTTCTCTACTTCAAGTTTCACTTGGGTTAGGGCTTTGCTTTTATCAGCTTTTCTAAGGTTTTCGTAGCTTTCAATGCCTTGGAGTGAGCCAACCAGGCAGGCGCACAGTAGTCTGAAATGCCCAGAAAGTTAGCCAAACCTGAAGCCTCAATTTTTTATCGATGAAATTTCCCAATTTGGAGTTTTTAGGATCACTGATTTCAAATGTGGAGTCCGATTTTCCAAAAACAAAATGGCGGTGTCAAAATGGCGAACATTTTCCTGGATTGTCATTAGGTTTGCATGAAACTTGGTGTATATGGGTTTTTAGGGCAGTTGATTTCAAATGTGGGATCCGATTTTTCAGAAACCAAAATGGCAGCTACAAAATGGCGGATAATTTTTCGAAATCGTCATCAGATTTGCATGAAACCTGGTGTATGTAGGTTTAAAGGGTCGTTGATTCCAAATGTGAAATCCGATTTTTCAAAAACAAAAATGTCGACTACGAAATGGCGGACACTTTTTCGAAATTGTCATTAGGTTTGCATGAAACTTGATGTATTAAGGTTTGTAGGGTCATTGATTCCAAATGTGGAGTCCGATTTTTCGAAAATCAAAATGGCGGCTCCAAAATGGCGGACAATTTTCTGAAACCGTCATCAGATTTGCATAAAACTTGGTGTATGTAGGTTTTTCGGGTCGTTGATCCCAAACGTGAGTTCCGATTATTCAAAAACCAAAATGGTGGCTGGAAAATGGCTGACACTTCTTCGAAATTGCCATTAGATTTGCATAAAACTTGGTGTATGTAGGTTTTTAGGGTCACTAATTTTAGATGTGCAGTCCAATTTTCCGAAGACAAAATGGCGGACGATTTTTCGAGATCGTCATTAGATTCGCATGGAACTCGGTGCACATGGGTTTTCAGAGTCATTGATTCCAAATTTGAAGTCGGGTTTTACACAAACAAAATGGTGGCCACAAAATGGTGGAGGCTTTCTGAAAACTGTGATAAGATTCGCATAAAACTTAGTATAAATATGTTTTCGGGGTCGCTGATTTCAAATTTATAGTCATATATTTCGGAAACAAAATGATGGCTACAGAATAGCTGACTCCTTTCCGAAATTGTTTTCAGATTTGCAATAAATCCGGTAGGAGTATGTTTTTAGGGTCACTGTTTTCAAACTCAAAGTCAGTCGGGACTTTTTGGAAATTGTGATTAGACTCGCATGAAACTTAGTTTACATATGTTTTTGGAGTCGCTGATTTCGAATTTGAAGTCAAATTTTTCAGAAACGAAATGTTGGCCTTGAAATGACGGATATTTTCCAAAAATTTTAATCAGATATGCATGAAACTTTGTTTTCTTTTATTATCGTGAATATTTCTTTTAAGAACACTGAAGCTGAGAGGGAAATAATTCCATTTCTACGAATCTAATCGCAATTTTCGAATGTCTCCGCCATTTTGTTTTTGTAAAATAGAACTCCAAATTCGGAATTTGCGACCCTGAAAACCCACGTGCACCGAGTTTCAAGTGGGGAATTTCATCCGCGGAAAATTGAGTCTTCAGATTTTAATCAACTGAATTTTTTATTTTTCAGATAGTTAGATCTTCACTCGAATTATAAATCTGAGAACAATCTGGAGTCTCGCGTAAAAATGACTTATCGGACGATTTCCGGAAAATTATGAATGTAAAACTTGTAAAAAACTGTTACACAAAGTACATTGTTAAAAAATATTACCAACCTTGAGGTGCTTCCTTCACCTTCTTCTTGAAGATTTTTGCACATTTGACAATTCCTATGTGCACTTTGAATGTTGTATTTCTCGTTCCGACTACCACATACAGAATCTCTCGTAATTTTTTTTTTTTTTTTTTTTTGAGTTTTGTCCAACTTTCTTCAGACCATGGTGGAGCGGCACCAGAAGGTTCACACTTCCCTGTATGCACTTCTCTACTTTGCTCGAGGAACGCTCGAGGAGCTTCAACATCAGTTATGAATCCACTTCACTTCAGGAATGCAACCATTCCTATGGAAAAACTGAAATTTCCCTCCGTGCACGATTGAAAATAGCTTCATTGGATCCCACTCGTTGAACTCTTATGACGCAGAACTTTTCAAGTTTCACTAGTCGAGGAGTCATATTTCTTCAAAACATGTTGAACAGGCAATATCTGGGAACAAAGATTTCCTATCTGCTAAACTTATACGAGAGCTCTAGCAAACCTGATTTATACGCAACTTTTAGGGATCATCCATAAAAGACGTCCGGGGGTTTGGGGTAATTTTGGACCCCCCACCCCTGCTGGTCAATTTCTGTCCACACTTTTTGACACCCGTCCTGTAAAGGACGTCTGGATCTTGACCCCCCCCCCTCTTATTCCGACATATTTAAAAACCTATGCTGCCCAACTTTTTTCATATTTTTTTTCCTTCTTCTAGAGATGTAATTGTTCATATTTTATTTTATATGATTGAACGAAAACTATGCATCTAATCGGAAAAATTATAACGAATTTGTAGATCTTCATTGGGTGAACAATTTTTTTCTATCAATCTTCTGTCTCAGCTTCCGTCATTTTCTCAAATAGTTTATTATTTCATTTTTAAAGTTATTTTTCCTGATTGAAATAAAAACCACATATTCTGTTGAAAGAAGATCGAAAACACATTTTAAGATATTTTCCTGGTGAAGAGCTTGTGTTTATTGATTTTTTCCTAAGCTTGTGACAATCGTCCGAAAGGTCAATTTTTTCCTTTTTAAAGTGGTATTTTTTTTATTGAAGCAAAAACTACTTGTCCTATCAAGAAGTACATTTTACAAAATTTGTACATTTTTTTCTGGTGCTCAATTTTTGCTGATTTATATGCTTCCGTAACATGCATAGTTCGACCAAAAAATGAAACTTTATATTTTTTATCATTTTTTGTGCGACCAAAATTTGATTATTTGATTTTTCAAGAAAATTCAAAAAGTTGTGAAGACCATCTGGTAGGGCTCCCAAATATAAACATTTTTTCTGCTTTACCTTCTTTTATTATCTTCCATTGTTTGGCTGAAAATTCTCATTTTTGTTTACATTTTTGAATTTTGAAAATTACATAACTCTGAGAATTCTGTTTTCATCAAAAAACATTAAAGGGATAAATTATTCCACTTGTTACTCGCTATAGGAAGCTGCAATCACATTTTTCGAGTCTTGAAAGAAATGGTCTCAAAAATTTTACAAATGCCTTTTTGAATTTTTTTCCAAAATAGCTGGCTAACGAACGTGACCTCCAGTTCCGGACACTGAAAGAGTGTACCAAAGGCCAATCAAATCATTTAGTTATTTCAAAAGTTCTCGTGCTCAGAGACAGACAGACACATTCATAAAAACTTTTTTTTTAGGGTTCAGGGGGTCTCAAAATGTGGAAATTTGACAAAAAAGGGGGGGGGGAGTCAAATTTTACACAAATCTAATACCTTCTCTGATGAGAATGTAAAAAAATGACACAGCGTTCAATATGCATACAAATTTTTTTTGAGCATGGATTGATGAAATATTTATTATTCAAAAAAAGCTCGGACGTCCAGTAAGTTTTAGACCCCCCTCGCCCTTGTCCA
>WSXT02106476.1:0-11302 GCA_011762715.2 Neuroterus valhalla
GGCAGGAATCGAACCCACAACCAGACAGTAGCGTGGGTCCAAAGCTCATGCCTTAGCCCCCACGACCAACTGGCCACTAAGTTGGGCGTGGTTAGTACTGTGATGGGTGACCGTTCGATAATATCGCGTGTTGTTCGTATGTTGTCAGGGGACTGATGCCCTAATGTTTATACAACAAAATCGATTATTATTCCAAGTTCATGAAAATACTTGATTTATCGTCCCCAATTTTGTCAAAGTCCTTTTAAACAAGTTAGGTTGCTTATAATATTCAGATAAGCTTCGAAATTCCTTTGAATCTTTTGCAATCATACACAATGCTCTGAAATCCGTCGATATACTTTGGGATCTCATAAAATCTCGTGCAAAAATCAGTAACGCTTCAAATCCGTTCGAATCCTTCAGAATCTTCCGAGAACTTCCCAAATATTTGGAAATCCGGTGAAATTTTCAGAAACCTTGAGGATTCCTTGAAATCATTTAAAAGCTTACGGATTGTTTTAGAATTCCTTGAAATCATTTAAAATCTTACGGCTTGTTTGAGAATTCCTTGGAATCATTTTAAATCTTATTTGAAATAAGAAATCTTCTTAAACCCCTTGAAGCCTTTCGGAACCTCACAAAATTTTTTAAATCCCTTAAAATCTTACAAAAATCCAGTTAAATTTTTTTTAACCCTTCAACCCTAGTCCAATTACTTCTATATCTCTTGATATCGAATTATATTGTATATTATGTCTTGGAATCCCTCAAAAATAATTCCCTAGGAATACACCAATGTCGTTCAAGATTCCGCCAAATCTTTTGGAAAACTTGAGAATGCTCAAAGTTTTTAAAAACCTATAGAAATACCTTGTAACTCTTAAAATTTGTGGTATTTCTCCGAACATCTTGAAACCTCTTGTAGTTATTGAGACTACATTCGAATCTCATAAAACCCGTGAACATGTTCCGAAATGCCTTGAAATCTTTCATATTGTTTGGGAATCCCTTGGAATCATTCAGAATCTTACGGATTCTTCGTGACTCCATGGATATCTTTCGAATCCTTCGAAATTCCTTTTAATCCTTAAAATCTTGTGAAGTAATGAAAACCGTTCAAAATATCTTGAAATCAGCCTTAAAATCTCTATAACCTTCACAAATCTTTCAAAATTCCGTAAAATTTTTCGCAACCTCACAAAATTCTTTGGAATCCCTTTAAATCTTTCAAAAATCCAGTACAACTTGAAATTTCATAGAGTTGTTGTAATCCTATGAAAATCTCTTATAATATCCGTTGGATTCGTGGCATTTCTCCGGAACATCTTGAAACCTATTGCAGTTATTAGGACTACATTCAAATCTCATAAAACACGTAGACATGTTTCGAATTCCCTTGTGATCCTCCATATTTTTTGGTATTTCCTTGAAATATTTTAAAATCTTACGGATTCTTCTTGACTCCATGGATCTCTTCTGAAATCCCGTGAAACCTTCCGGAATCTCATAACATTCTTTTGAATTCCTTCAAATTTTCCAAAAATCTAGTTCATATTTTTTGTCATCCTTCAAAACTAGTTCAATTACTTTCATATCTCTTGAAGCCCATGATATTGTATATAATGTCTTGAAATCCTTTATAAATGATTGCCTAGAAACACATCAATGTCCTCCGAGATTCCGCTGAATCTCTTGAAACACTTGAGATTGCTTAAAGTTTTTGAAATCCTATAAAAATACCTTATAACTCTTGAAATTTGTGGTATTTCTCCGAACATCATGAAACCAATTGCAGTTATTAGGACTACATTTAAATCTCAAAAAACCCGTGGACATTTTTCGAAATACCTTGAAATCCGTCAAATTGTTTAGTGATTCATGGAAATCATTTAAAATCTTACAGATCCTTCTTGACTCCATGGATGTATTTTGAAATGTTTCAAGATAACTTTCAAACCTTAAAATCTTGTTGACGAATAGCCGAAACCACTTCTAATGTCTTAAAATCCGCTACGTAATCCTTGAAACCTTTACGAATCTTCTGAAATTCCGTGAAACGTTTCGGAACCTCACAAAATTCTTCGGAATCCCTTCAAATCTTCCAAAAATCGAGTTCAAATTTTTTTTAATACTCCAAAACTAGTCCAAAGTCTTTGATATCTCTTGAATTATAAATATATTATGAGGGGTTTTTATAGGATTTCGAAAACTTGGAGCAATTTCAAGGGTTTCAAAAGATTTAGCGGAATCACGAGGGACATTGATGTATTTCTAGGGAATCGTTTGTAAGCGATGTAGAGAAATGATATACATTATTAATGGATTTCAAGAGATATCGATGTAATTGGACTGGTTTTGAAGGATGACAAAAAAGTTAAACTCAATTTTCTGAAGATTTGAAGGGATTTCAAAGAATTTTGTTAGGTTTCGAAAAGTTTAGCGGGATTTCAAAAGATTTCTAATAGTTTTAAAGATTTAGAGGCGGATTTTGAGATATTTCAAACGGTTTTCATTATTTCACAAGATTTTGAGGATTAAAAGCTATTTTGAAAAGTCTCAATATATATCCGTGAAGTCAAGAAGGATCTGTAAGATTTTGAATGATTTCAAGGAATTCCCAAACGATATAGAGTATTTCGAGGGATTTCGAAACATGTGTACGGGGATTATGAGATATAAATGTCGTAGTCCTAATAACTGCAATAGGCTTCAAGATGTTCAGAGAAATACCACAAATTTTAAGAGTTATAAGGTATTTCTATAGTATTTTGAAAACTTGAAGCAATCTCAAGTGTTTCAAAAGATTCAGCGGAATCTTGAAGGACATTGGTGTATTCCTAGGGAATTGTTTCCGAAGGATTCCAAGACATAATATACAGTATAATTGGATTTCAAGGGACATAAAAGTAATTGGACTAGTTTTAAAGGACGACAAAAAATTTAAACTGGAGTTTTGGAAGATTCGATGGAATTGTAAAGAATTGTTTGAGGTTCCGAAAGGTTTCAAGAGATTTCAGAAGATTTGCGAAAGTTTCAAGGACTTCGAGGCGGATTTTAAGACATTCCAAATGGTTTTCATGATTTCACAAAATTTTTAGGATTCAAAGCTATTTGGATGAATTCAAAATATATTCATGAAGTCAAGAAGAATCCGTAAGATATTAATGATATCAAGGAATTCTCAAACAATATGGAGGATTCAAAGCATCTCGAAACATATTTACGTGTTTTATATGAGATTTGAAGGTAGTCTTAACAACTCGAATAGGTTTCAAGATTTTTGGGAGAGATCTCACAAATTTGAAGGATTATAAAAGATTTAGCGGAATATCAAAGGACATTGGTGTATTCCTAGTGAATTGTTTTTGAGGGATTACAAGACATAATATACAATACAATTGTATTTTAAGAGATATCAAAGTAATTGGACTAGTTTTCGTAGGATTAGACAAAATTTGGACTGGATTTTTGGAAAATTTAAAGGGATTTCAAAGATTTTTGTGAGGTTGCGAAACAATATAAAGGATTTCAAGGTATTTCGAAACACATTAACGCGTTTTATGAGATCTGAATGTAGTCCTAATAACTGCAAAAGGTTTCAAGATGTTCGGAGAAATACCCCAAATTTTAGAGGTTGTAAGGTATTTTTATAGGATTTCAAAAACTTTAGGCAATTTCAAGTGTTTCAAAAGATTCAGCGGAATCTCGAAAGACATGTATTCCTAGGGAATCGTTTCAAAGGGATTTCAAGACATTATATACAATATTAATGGACTCCAAGAGATTTCAAAGCTGAAGAGATTTCAGAGAATTTGGGAATGCGAGGGAATTTCAAGAGAATTCCAAAGATTGGGAGAGATTCCGAAGAATTCTATGAGTTCCAAAAGAATATACGAGATTTCAAAAGATTTTTGAAGATTTGAGTGGAGTTTGAGGGATTGAAACGGAATTTAAAATTGAAGTATGGATTCGTAAGATCTTCTAGAGCCTGTCCATCCCAAAAAAGCCTTACCTAATTACTGGATGCTACCTAAACAAATTCAGTAGAATCAGTTCGTTTTTTTCAATTTGAGTTTCTTTATTAAATATTTTTAGCTTGAAGAAGGTAGCTGTAGTTGTTTAATTTCGCAAGAGGTTCATTATATATTACAGGGTCCGTTTCCATGTATTTATCTCGATGTATCGCTAGCTTTAATAACGCGAAGCAATCAGGATCCTTCTCCCTGGCTTCTCCATCTCTATACCTCTACCCATCGAATCGATAAATAATAACCATTTGTATTGGATTCTAATTACTCGCTCTGAACAAACAAATAAACGGGGAGTGAAGGCTGGGTTTATGTTATAGTGGCTCTGGGCTGATTTAAGGTGTGTGGGACCGCCCACCTGGATGTTACGCTTCTGCATGACCATCATCAGCGTGTTGTTTCACCGCCACCTTCGAATTAATTTCTTCTTTTATCGCCACTTAACGACCCTCGTCCAGAATTGCAATTCCCTTCATTTGCAATGCTTCCTAAATTGAAATATTTCAATTTCAATCCAGATTCAAATTTAGTTCAATTAGAAAAGCAGGGATGGGTCAAAAAAGCTAAGAGTGAACACAGGTGGAAGGAGATGGAAAGTCTGCTGTCCCATGGAAGAACCTAGTAAGTAATTCTTTCCATAGTGTATTTCAGGCATATCTGCATGAGAAAATAACCTCTATGGCAAATGTCACTTCCGAGGTTTTTCCGTTGGACAGTAGAAGTTGAAGTAAAGTGTGTTATATGGAGGTTCAGCATTGGAGTATAACAAAAGTGACGTAGGAAAGGATTCTTTAGACGGCTTTGCAGGTGGCAAAAGAAGAATCGATATCTGCGGGGTCATATTTGTGATTATGAAACTAAAGAACAGCGAGGCTGCTGATGTGGATTTCTGCTAAACTGTTATAGAGCGGTTGTGAGTATTTGTTCGTGTAATGGTGGAGTTTCAAATGATTGGATGAAGTGAACTATCTCTTCACCCTACAGTAGGAAGGGTGATACGGGTGACTAAACTAATTAAAAAGCTAGTAGCCTAAGAAACTGATGAATGGTTAAGCTGTTGATGTGGATTACCGCTGAACTGCTAAAGACCGGTTGTGAGTATTTGTTTGTGTAGCTGAACGAGTTTACAAAAGTGTGCTGGGAATGTTGAAGTTTTAAGTGATTGGACAAAGGTTATCTTTCCACTCGACAGAAGGAAAGGTGATATGGTTGACTATACTAATTATAGAGCTAGAAGCCTAAGAGACTAATGAATGGTTAGGCTGTTGAGGTGGATTACCGCTTAAATGTTTGAGAGCAGTTGTGTCTTTGTTCGTGCAGTTAAGCGAGCTTATGAATGTGTGCTGGGAATGGTGAAGTTCCAAACGATTGGACAAAGGGAATTATCTCTTCACTCTACAGTTGGACGGGTGATACGGGTGACTAAACTAATTAGAGAGCTAGTAGCCTGAGAAACTAATAAATGGTTTGGTTGTTGATGTAGATTACCGCTGAAATGCTATAGAGCAGTTGTGAGGATTTGTTCTTGTAGCTGAGCGAGTTTATGGAACTGTGCTGGGAATGGTGAAGTTCCAAATGATTGGACGGACGGAATTATCTTTTTACTCCACAGTAGGGAAAGGTCCCATCGAAATAAAATTATTCTTTTTAGACGCAACTCACTTATTTTTAAAAACTGCTTCTTTCCAAAGGAATTTAATCTTCTTGGTTGGAAATACAACTATTTTGTTAGAAATTGAACTTAATAGTTCAGAATTCATCTATTTTCTTCACAATTCAAATATTTTACTGAAGATTGAACTGCTTTGTTAAAATTATATTTGTTGGTCGAAAATTCAACTTTGTTTTCGGTATTGTGATCATATCAATATAAAATAAATCTTTTCAGTTGAAGACTCAACTATTAAGCTGAAAATTCAGGTATTTAGTTCAAAAATCCATTTGCTTGGTTTAGACTTTAATTATTTTGTTTTGAATCCAATTATTCTGTTGAAGTAATGTTCTTTGATCGAAAATTCATACATGTCTTCAAAAATTGTCCCATATTATACAAAATTATTCTTCTTATTCAAAAATACAACTATTTTGTTCAAAATTAGGAAAATTTACAGATGATGCAGGAATATAGAAATAGTAAATTTAGCGACAAGGGCAGAAAATAAGAGTTTGCCGCACTGCGTGTACATAAGCCCGAGGCGCAGCCGAGGACTTTATGTCACGCAGTGCAGCGACCCCTATCTTCTGCCTGTGTCGCGTATACGATTTTTCTATTTCCCTTGCCGAAAGTGCAATTTTGAATTATGTAAAAAGCCGTGCTGGCATAAAGTATCTCACGACCGTTTTATAGTATCTAAATGGATATTACCTTCTTCCTTGTCGGTAGGACAATCGTCATCAGATATTTCTAGTCATTTTGTCCAATCAAAAAAGTAAGAAAGAATCGCACTATAACATCCAGTTATCGTAGAAAGGTTAGGTATGAATAACACATAAACTGTCAAACTCAAGTAGGATACGGACTTTCTGCTGTGCCAGTCTACATTTTCTGCTATACCGCTCACGTTCGCAACTTAGCTGCTAAGAGGCGTATGCGTATTTCAAGCAGTGCACGAAAGCGTTGTTTGCTGATTCGATATTGAATCAGAAAACGAGCACTTTCGGCGAAGGGATAAAGAACATTTCTTTGTCGAGATGCATAAATTGACACATAATATAAGCGAATTTTTATTAAAGAGTAACGAAGTGATGGTCAATAATAGTGTTTGGAAAATGGTTTTTTTTTTAAGTAAAATTTTTTTCAGAATGATCTTTCCGAGGTAATGCAAAAATTTGAGAAATTCACCCAAAAAGTCACTACTACTTCGAAAATTTCTTTCATTTTTTTTTTAATTTTCCCTTTTCTGGTTCAAGATTCAATAACTCGATCAAAGATTCATGCTTTTTTCATAAAAGAATCGTCCATTATTGAACGTTGATTTTTTGGGTAGAACATTCTTTTAAAATTAAACTTACTTTATTGTTTGAAAATTCAACTCTTCCGTCAAGAAAATGTATATTAAAGTCATCTTTCTCCGTTTAAAATGCATTTTTCTGTGTTAAAAAAAACGTTTTTAGTTGAAAATTGAACTCTACGGGTTGGAAATCTAATTACACATATAAAGAATTTTTTTTTTGGGGGTTAGAAAATCTATCTTCCATTAATTATTCTCAGACTTGAATCTGGAAATCTTTTTTTCAAATAATTATTGAAGATAATGATTCGAATGTTCTATTTTCTCGGCCATTTGGTTGAAAATTCAACAGTTTGTGGAAAATTTGATTATTTTATCGAAAATTCAACAATTTTGTCAAAGTTTTGGTAAAAAATTTAGTTGGTTTGTGGAACATTTGTCCTCTTGGTTCGGGAAGTTAACTATTTGATTGTTGTTGCGTTGTTTGTTTAATTTTCATTTTTCTCAAACAAGACTCATTAAAAAATGTCAAATCTGTTACTTTTTGTTTAGGATATGGGCAACAGGTGTCCTCGGAGGAGCAGGGTGGGGAAAGGGTGGCAAAAAATGCCCAAAATCAGTAACGTAGTCAACTGACGGTCCCAAAGCACTAAATCAAACGAATCCTGAATCTTAATATCCTCTTTGCAGAGCAACAAATGTTTTCTCGCTCAGAAATAAGGATCGGCACGATTTCTCACCGAGGCCCGAGGTGACTTCTGTGATCGATGATTAGGACGTGCTTTTTAAGATTTTCAAAAATCGTCTCCCATGAAATAATCCATACGGTAGTTCGTTACCAGCAAGCTATTAGCGGGCGTAACACAGCTCATATGAGCGTCGATGGACTAAGTAAACCCCAGCTAACAAGTAGGCGTACCCTCTGGGTACAAAATGATCTACGGATCTTGAGTTGGTATTATTTCGGTATCTCTTGGCTCTTTCTCATCTGTGATCCTCTTCCTCCTCTCTGATCCTCTTTCCTCATCAAGAGAGTGTATATCGAAATCTCTACCTCTGCAAGTGCTTGTAGGCAAGGTACCATCCACTGTGCAGTCTTCACCTTTCTCATCCACCCCTCAGGTTCTATACTAACGCCCCCGAATATTAGCACTCTGATTTATGCACGTAATTATATCTAGTTATTTTCACTCGACCTGAGTCGAGAAGTCGCTGCTGGTGCTGCTGATGCTGCTGATGCCCAACAAATTAACCTTTCCTCCTTCCGACCTCCTCTCCTTGCTGATTTATATGGCACTCATTTAATCTCGCAATCTTCTGTTGCGTTTTCTTCATTAGCCCTTGATCGAATCACCCAAACGCAATGGTTTAATTCATTGTTTGAAGTTATTTGGGTGCATAGATATTCAGGGATGGAAAAAGGGGGGAAAGAGTTTTTAATAAGAACCGCAAGGGACCAGCAGTTCGCGAAATACCGTTCGGGATTGGTGCTGCGAAAATCTTCTTGTCCCTTATTTTCTCCCTTACTCTACCTATCCTCTCTTTTCTACTTTATTTATAAATGAATATTTAAAAGTATTAAGTCTATTTCACGGTTATGGAATATATGCTGTTTTCAGTAAGAACCGCGAGGGACCAGCGGTTCGCGAAATACCGTTCGAGGTTGAAGCGACCCACAGTCGCGGTAAAGCGGTACCGCGCTGTCCTATCGAATCGTAATAATTTCCTTAAGTATGGTCTGGTCGTCGCCCCCCCCCCCCTTAATATCTTGCCAGAAGCTGATCTAACATTTCTTTCTTTCCCTCCCAACAGTCTTCCGAAGTACTTTGTCCATTCACTCATTTCTATATCATCATTCACTCCCTTCCATCTTCCTCTTTCACTATTTATAACCTGCCATACCTTTCCTTCCTTAGAAGGTTAGAAGGATAGGTGGAAGAAAAAGGGAGTATTCCACATTCCTCCCTCTCTTTACCTATCTTCTCTATTCTACTATAATAGTAGATAAATATTAGAAATTATAAGTCTATTCCAAGGTGATGATGGAATGCATGCTGTTTCTTAATAAGAACTACGAGGGGCCAGTGGCTCTCGGGATACCGTTTGGGGTCAGTGCGACTCGCAGTCGCGGTGAAACGTTGTCGCGCTGTCCTCCCACTCTACTATAATCTCAAGAGCTACGACAAATTCCATGTCGCTGATCTCCTTTTTTTTACTTTACCTATCCCCTTTTTATACTAATATAATGATAATAAACTAATATTTGGAAATGAGTAATCTATTTCATGATGATGAAATGTATGCTGTTTTTTAATAAGAACTGCAAGGAACCACCGATTCTTGAGATACCGTTCGGGATTGGTGTGACTCACGATCGCAGTGAAGCGGTTTTGCGCTGTCCTCCTACTTTACCAAATTTTGAGCTATGAAACTGTTCCAGTCGCTTATCTCCTCTCTCACTCTACCGATCCTCTTTCTTCTATAAGACTTAATAAATACCTAAAAATTACAAATCTATGACGAGCCATGATGAATAGTCTATTCCAAGGTGATGAAGTTTATGCTGTTTTTAATAAGAATCACGAGGGACCAGCGGTTCGTGAGATACCGTTCGGGTTTGGTGTGAGAAGAAAGAAGAAAAAGAACGTAGTGATTCAAATTTCAAAACTGAAGAAAGAGGTCAATAAATTGATGATCGACAGGGGAACAGAAGTACATGTAGAAGGATTGGACGTAAAGGAAAGAATATGGAAGGAAAGGCATGTTACTGGTGACATCAAGAAGTGAGGAGGGGAGGTTTTAAATACTGGGAGAAAAGAACTCGTTAAAAGGAAGAAAAGCAGGAATATAAGGAATAGGAGAAGATATGACTTGGCAGGAAAGGAGGGTAAAATAGAAGATAAATCAGAGGGAATGTGAGGAAAGAAGTACTCGTAACGAAGTAATAGTAGGAAGAGATGGAAAGTGGGTAAACGGAGAAATGAGGATCTGGGACGAAGAATCAGAAGAAGTAAGAACTGGTCAAGGTTGGGAGAGGAGTAGAGAATATGGAAATAAGAAAGGGAATGCTTCGTGGTTAACTGTCGTCGTAAGCGAATGAACACAAGGACGAGAGGAGTAGGGAGGGATGGTAGAGACATAAAAGTTACGTTCTGGAATGTGTCAAGAAGATAGAACAAGGATAGAGGTTTCTTGGGGAAAGTGAAAAAGTGATCCGTTACAATGATGAGTGAAACATGGATGGAAAGAAAGAACAGAGATCAGAAGGACATAGTGGAACAAAACATGCAATAATGGTTAGAAGAATTAGGGCAAGGAAAGTGAGGGTAGGATGCATTTATAGGAGAAGGGAGGAAGAGGAGCCAATGCCAGCCTTTTACAAGTTATATGTAATGGTATTATCGGAGTGATTAAAGAAAGGAGTTGAAGAAAAAGAAATAGTGCCAACAAATCAGATGGAAGAGATAGGAGGAGATAGGATGATTAAAAAAGAGAATAGAGGAATGATAGCTATGCTGATTGGGGGGGGGGGGGGTGTTATGATGAGAAAAGTGAAGATATATTCATTCACTGGCATACGCAGATGATATAGCAATGATGACAGAAGATGAAGAAAAAAAGTATGGACTAGGAGATGGAAGGGAGTGAAGTTAGAAGATGTTAAAGAGTTTAAATATTTGGGATACACCTTGCAAGCTATTGGAGATCATAAGGCACATATAAGAGAAAGAATAAGAAAAGCGGCAGGGGTAATGAAGCTGGTGTGGAGAATAGGAAAAAGAAGATTAAAGAAAGATGGGAAAAAAAGAGTGTGGTTGTTTGAACACTGGTATGGTCCGTTTTAGGACGTGGAGGAGAAATATGGATTTGGGAAGAAAGGGAAGAGATACAAAGTTTACAGGAACGATATGTGAGATGGGCCCTAGGATTGGATTGGAAGACACCTAGATATATGGTGGAAGAGGAAACGGGAGCGGATAAAATAAGTATGAGAGCAGGGATGAGGGCATGGGAATTTAAAAAAAAAAAGATAATGCAGGGAAAGGGAGGTGAGTAAGCGAAAGAATGTCGGAAGGAGGTGGAAGAAAGGAGAGAAATGGTGCTTGAGCTAACGAACTGGGAAGAAGAATGAAGGGGGTTCCTTACAAATAGACATATGAGAGAAGGAATTGGAGTAAACTTTGAAGAATTAGAAGAAAATTATTAGAAAAGTCAATTTATAGAAAGATGGGGAAGGATAAAGGAATCGAAATACAATGAATGGTATTATTATTATTTATCAGCATTTGGAACTCGAAAGTTCATTGCCTCATCTACCCGAGACCGCCACGCGTCTCTATC
>WSXT02106487.1:0-11302 GCA_011762715.2 Neuroterus valhalla
TGTGTGCCAAAGGGCAATCCAATCCGAACATTCTTTCGAAAGTTATCGAGTACACAGATTACAGACTACAGACTACACACTACAGACAGACAGACAGACATACACCTTCGTAAAAACCATTTTTTCTGACTCAGGGGGTCTCAAAACGTAGGTATTTCATCAAATCCGCGAAAGTCAATTTTCACATAAAACCAATACCTTCTCATTCAGAATGAGAATGTAAAAAATAAAAGATTTTTAGTTTCATTTTTCCACATTATCTTCAATTCAATACAGTTTTTTGAAATCAAATAGTTTATGTGTCTCGAAATGTAATTTCTACAGAAACTGTACAATAAAAAAAAGCTGAGATTCAGAATACATATTTCTCGGTCAAATAATGTCATCAGCTTACTTCTGACGATTTTTATAAAACTGGGTTAAACTTGCTGTATGCACATATTGGACCGTATTAAGAAGAAATTGAAATTCACAGATTTAAGAAAAGTATAATTTATTACCTTTCAACCTTAATTAAAATCATGAAATGTTTTAATTTTTTAAGTGCAAAATGTATTTATCTGATAGTAAAATGTATCGACTCGTATTTTCTCGGACCGTTATAATTTGCGGTAGTTGGATCTCTAGGAGGAATTCAATATGCGAATTGCATAACTCGACGATATGCACCTAACTTCACATACCGCAAAATGCATATTTTGCCCGATTTGCACTTCGAGTATTTGCCTCGGGCACTTTAACACCTGGAGAGCTACATTTTCTCTAACAATTTAATATCAAGTCTGGATGATTGCTTAAAATAAGCCTAAAACGAACTTCGTGGAAAAATGTAATGCTGCTCATTTTTAACGACTTTTATTATTTTGTGTCTTGCAGATAACGAGTTAATGATTTTAAAAACCTGAGTTACGAACTTTATTCGTATCTTTTCAAAAAGTAAATTGCTTTAATGAGCTTATAAGAATTCGTATTATATCAAACCATCTGCGGCGCATATTTTACTGTTGTCATTTTATTTCTGCCCCATGAGAATATATCCCATAAGACAAAAAGACTTTTTTGTAAATTTTATTCAAAATTCTCAATATTAGGTGAATCGAGTTCGAAATTCACAATTTGTCTTCACAATTAGTCACAGAATGCGAATAAAATATTACTTTCCAAATATCACCCCCATAAGTCTGTTTTATAGGGTCCCAAAAAAACCCCATAAGTGAAAAAATGGGTTTTTTGAGGTTTTGGCGCTAATTATAATTTTTTGCGGGTTTTTTTAACGCAGATTGTTTCAACTACATGAGATACTACTATACTGATGGTCAGATGTTTATTTAAATTGTTTAAACAGTTTATTATTGTTTTTAGCAACTTTCTCTTAGAAATGGGTGAAAAAGCCAAGGTTTTTTCTGGATTTTTCAACTTTTTGTCCACTTTTCACTTGAAATGAATAATTATTTAATTTAATTTAGCAAAAATAATTGTTTAAACGAATTGTTCAAGTTTGAAGCTATCTTCTCCTTGATTAATACTACATCGTTGCGGTTTTTTTCTTGAAATTTTTAACTTCTTATCACTTTTCAATTGGATCAGAGTAATATTCAATTCATGTTGAAAAAATAACTGTTCAAACAATTTATTATCATTGTTAATAATATTTTCTTTGCTTAATGATAGAAACTTGCTGTTTTTCTGAAATTTGTAACTTTTTGCCCACTTTCCACTTGAAGTGAGTTGATATTTAATTAAGTTTAACAAAAAAAATTGTCTAAACAAATTATTATTGTTCATGGCTATCTTTTCTTAGATAAGTGCTAAAAAGTTGCGGTTCTTTTTTACTCTTAAGCTTTTTGTCCACTTTTCACTTAGTGAGGTAATAATTAATGCGAGTTAACAAACATGCTTATTTGAACAATTTGGTATCGTTTATAACAATTTTCTCTTAGATAAGCGAATGAATCGAATGAAATTCGAATGAAATCCAATTAGATTGAAATGATTTAAGATAAAACCTTTTTTTTGGATATCAACCATTATATTTTTGAATGAAAATTTATATTTTTAGGTCGAAGATTCAACTCTTTGGTTGAAAAATGAACTACTTTCTTAGGAATTCAATTTTTGCGTTGAACATCTATAACTGGATGAATTAAGCCTTTTCATTTTAATTAATTTATTTTGAACATTAGAAAAGAACAAAAATAATTTACTCAGAAGAATACAATACAATTCCAAATATGATTCTCTCCAATGTTTATTTATCATCCATTTACACTTAAAAAGGTGAAGCAAAGTTAAACATTTCAGAAAAACCGCATGTTTCTATCATTAAGAAAAGAAAATATTATAAGCAATGATAATAAATGGCTTAAACAATTATTTTTTTAACATGAATTAATTATTACTATATTCTAAATAAAAAGTGATAAAAAGTTGAAAATTCCTGGAAAAAACCGCAACTATGTAGTATTAATCTAGAAGAATATAGCTATAAACATTTACAATTCGTTTAAACAATTTTTTTTGCTAAATTAAATTTAATAATAAATACTTTAAGTGAATAGTGGACAAAGAGTTGAAAATTTAAGAAAAAACCGCAACTTTGTAGCATTATTCTAAAAGAATATTGCCATAATTTGAACGAATTGTTCAAACAATTATTTTTGTTGAATTTGATTGATTATTATCTCACTTCAACTGAAACGTTGGAAATAAGTTGAAAAATCCAGAAAAAACCTCGACTTTCTAACCCTTTTCTAAGAGGAAGTTGCTAAAAACAATAATAAATTGTTTAAACAATTTAAATGAACATGAAATTATCGTTCTAAAGTAGTATTTCATGTATTTGAAACGATATGTCTTAAAATAACCGCAAAAAAATTATAATTAGCGCAAAAAACTCGAAAAATCCATTTCTTCACTTATAGGGCTTTTTTGGGAACCTAGTAAACAGCTTCATGCGGGGGTGATATTTGAAAAGTAATATTTTATTCGCATTCTGTGACAAATTGTGAAGAGAAATGGTGATTCACCTGATATTGAAAATTTTTAATAAAATTTACAGAAACGTCTTTCTTTCTCATGGGAAATACGGGTTCAACTTCATGGGGCTTGCGCCACCTCTAAATATTTTTTTTTTTTATAGAAAAAATGTATTCATTTTTTTGTGGATTCGAACAAATTTCTGGGCATCTTGAATAAAAATTCGAAAAAAAAATTTCTAATGTATTTTTGGACCACCCTAGACTGTTTACGCATTCATCTGATATTATTATTAATATTATTATTATTATACCATTAGGCCAAATCCCTTGCGGGGTAAGCGTAACTCGTCTTGTTCAATTATATCAATATAATTTCAATATAATAATATTATATTGGAATTATATTTTGATATTATTACAATATTAAATTGATATTAATATATCAATATAATAAACCTTAACTTCTCAATAAGGGTAGAGGAAAATAAAAACAATTTTATTCAAGGAAATGAACCTGAACAAATAAACTGTTTTTTCAACTTTGAAGCTCTTGGAGGAGTTCAAAAACTACGCCAGACTGGATTATAAGTATCCAATGAGAAAATCCTATCATTTTTATTGAAGGATAATTCCTTTCAAATGAACAGTCTATTAGTATATTTTTGGTTCAGAATTATTCCGCTTTGCCTAATACTTGTATTGTTTCGTTGAAGATTTAACTACTTTGTCTAAAATTCATTTTTTTTGCATTCATAATTATTTTTTTCGAATTGATATATACTTCTTTTCATTTAGTTGTTTCTTACGAGCCTATCACACTGAGATTTAGAAACAAATTTTTTTCTTTTTAGAGCTTTTTATGGGATTTAAGTTACACAATACGACACAAACATTGGTTAATATTTTTTTTCCCAAATTAAATCCGTTATTGGTTACAAATGAATTTTTTCCACTATAAACTTCAACTGTTGAATTTTTCTGATGATTTTTATCTTATTTGGTTGAAGTTCAACAACTTGGATGAAAATATAACTGCTCATTGGTTCAAAATATTGAACTATTTTCCTGAGGAATGCTTTTTTTGTTATTGCAAATTCATTTTTTAAATTGGGAATTAAACTATCCTATTATAAGTTTGAAGAAGTTTTAGTTGAAAATTCATGAACTTATTTGGATATGTATCTACTTTGTTATGAATTTGAGTCTATATTCTTCTTTTTTTGAAGAAAATTAATCATCTTGATTGAGAATTTAACTGCTTGGTTAAAAGTTTGATAACGTTATTGAAAATTGATTTTATAAGTTTAAGATGCATTTGTTCGGGTGAAGTTTCAATTATTTTGTTGAAAATTTATTGTCTTTTCTGTTGAAAATCAATTTTCTCTGGTAAAAATTTAATCATTCCATTACCGGTTGAAAATTTATCGTTTTTGGATGATTTAAAAAAATTCACGTAATTTTTTTGTCAAACAATAAATCTTGAAAGGAAATTTAACTGCTTGATTAGAAGTTGGGAAACTTTGTTACAGCTTTTTTTTGTTGAAAAAAATTCTTCACATAAAAATTAAACAATTCCATTTTCGTTAGAAATCTGATCTTTTATGGTTACCAAAATAAAAAATCTGGTGGAAAATTCATATTTTTTTCTTTGCAAACTCGAGTGTAAAGTTGTCTTTTTGTTAAAAAATTAATCAATTTGTTCAAAAATTCAACTGCTTAGTTGACTGTTGAACTTCATTGTTGAAAAATTGATTTTTAAACTGAATATAAATCTCTATAGATGGAAATTTGAATATTTTGTTGGAAGTTCTTTTCTTTTAGTTCAAAATTAATTTCTTTGAAATTGCAAATACAAGAGATGTACTCTTTCTTGGAAATTTTAACTATTGAATTAAAAAATTGGCATTTCGGTTCTCGAACTTCATCTCTTCTGGTAGAAATGTTTTATTGGTTGGAAATGAAATAGTTTGGCTATAAAATTATTCTTTTCTAATGGAAGATTCAACTGTTTTTAAATTCAAATAGAAATCTTTTTTGTTTAAAGTATCAACTATTATATTTTTATTAACAATTCATTTTTTGATGGATTCGACTGTCTTTTGTTCGACATAAAAGAAATTTTGTTCGAATTATAAATTATAATATTCTTCAAAAATTTAACAACCGAGTTGAAAATGCAATTCTTTATTGAACGATAGTCTTCCTAAAATAAGAATTCAACTGTCTTCTGCGGAATTTGTATTTTCCGCTTGAAAATTCCACTATCTTGTTGAACATTTGATTATTTTTTTCACAATTCAAGTACATCTTTCTTTAAATTGGCGTATTTCTAAACTGAAAATTAAATTCTTCTTGGTTGCAGTTAAATCTTTTTGCCTAAAAATTCGGCAATATGATTGAAAATTCATCTCCGTAGGTTCAAAATCCAACTTCTCTATTGAGAAATAGTTTCTTTTGCTTAAAAAATTACCTATTTAGTTGCAAATGCAACCATTTGAATAACAAATCAGCCTCCTTGGTGGAAAATTAATATCTTCGGGTTTCGAGGTCAACTGTATTAAAAAACATGTTGTTCAACTTGTAAACTTAATTCTTTGGTTGAAATGCAATATGCTTCAAAGTTCTAAGTGTGTTGTAATAAATTCAATATGTTTAACATACATTATTCTTTTTCAGAAGAATTTTTCCATTATATTCGTCAAAATTTATCCTATTTTGCCTGATTGAAAGCATTTTGTACGTCCTTTCTTCCATCTTAGGAGTTTATCAAATTTAATTATGTAGGGAAAAAAAATTCTCAAGAAAAGGGGGGAGTGATGGTTTTTTTGGCGTCATGCTGAGAGATTCAAGCTTTGTATGATGATCTGTGACGACGAACTGAAGGGGATGGAAAAAGTGTTCAAAAAAACTTGAAGTAGTTTTTGAAAGGTCCCGTAACTATTTTTTTCAAAACAAATGTTCGGTGAAATCCAAAAACTAACTCGCTTGCTTGAAATAATTCCTGAAAAAGTAAATTCGAAAAAAGAGGGAAAAAAAATTTAATTTTAATCTTATGGAGAGCTGTTCGAAAACTCTTTCAAACTATTCTGGACATGCCCTCCTCCCCCCTGATTGGTCACGGATCGTTATTATTTATTATAATTATACCCCCATGCTCTTCATGCCTAATATCAAACCAATCGCTCAGTTGTCCATTTACTCCCACGCTTGCTTTTCTATCATTATATATTGCTTGTATTGCTTTCAGAAGCTACCCAGCCACTCCATATTCTTTCAGGACCTCTCCTCTATTTACCTTGTCGAAAGCTTTTTCCAGATCAACTAATGCACAGAAAACTTTTTTGTTCACTCTCAGACTTTTCTCCGTGATCTGCCTCAAGCTAAATATCTGAGCCGCACATGATTTCCCTGGCATAATTCCACATTGAACTTCCCAGATCTTTTCCCTTGTTACTCCTATGAGTTTATTGCAAAGTGTTGGGGTAAATATTTTTCTCACAATACTTAGAAGATAAATCGCTATATAATTATTACAATCGCCTGGACCAACCTTTCCCTCGTAGATTAGGTCAATAATCGCCTTTATCCAATCACTCGAAACTTTGCTATTCACATCACACATATTCATAAATTCACACAGCCACACAAACAAGTTCCCGCCACCGAACATAAGTATTTCAGAGGCAATACCATCCACACCGGCAGCCCTACCATTCTTTAGTTTTTAAACTACGGAAGTAATGTCATTGATACCGATTCTACTTTCGTCACCCACATCGGAATTGTCTAACGTATCCGTGTCTGTGTCACTGTTGTTATGCTAAGCGGCTTTACCTTCATACAGCTTATTGAAAAAATCCCGCATGCAGTCTTCGACTTTGTCCAAATCCCATACCATTTCACCGTCAGCATTCTCAATTCCGCCTGCCTCACTTCTAGTATTTCCCATTTTAGTCTTCTTAACCCATTTCCAAAATAGTTCCTTATTTCCTTCAAAATCATTTTGCACTTTCGTATCCTTTTCCGTTTGGATTCTATACTTGCTTTCTTTTACTAGCATATTTGCTTTCCTCTATTCATCCCTATAATTGGTTATGACCCTAGTCCTTTCCCTATCGCTAAGACCTCTAATATTCAACATTCTCGATTACGCTTCTTTTTTCTCGTTGACTGCGACGCGTATTTCATCATTCCACCACGCATCACCAGCCTTTTTTACCTACAGACGCAGTACCACACACTTCCGGAGCACTCTCGAAGATTCCATTCCGCAGTATTATTCAAGCACCCTCTACATTTTTGTTCACTAATTCTGTCTTCCGATCATCTTTGTGATGCCCTAAATATTCATCTAGATTTTCACGATATACTATTTGTACCTCTAGTTTTTGCAAGTTCTCTATTCTGACTCGCGTCGGTTTCGATTTTTTAATAATTTTTCTTCTCCATTCTTGGCCTAGGTTCATTTTTGGAACTATAAGATAGTGATCCGATCCGCATTCAGAACCTCTCATAGCCTTTGTATCTTTTACAAGCCCTCTCAGTCTTTCATCCGCTACTACAAAGTCGATCATACTATGGCTTTCACCTCTGCACCAGGTATACATGTGTATCATTTTGTGCCTGAACCAGGTGTTTGTAATAAACAAACCCTTCCCTAAGCACAAACTGATCAACTTATCCCCATTTCCATTCATTTTTGGGTCTCCGAAATGACCGAGCACTCTGTCAGTACCATCGCGTTGCACACCAACCCAACCGTTCATGTCTCCGAGTAATATTATTCTTTCGCCTGAATCACATGTTTATACTACATCATTCAACGAGTCCCAGAAGTTGTCTTTTGCCTCTATTCTGTCACCGTCAACAGGAGCATAGCATGTTACCATACACAGTCTTCTGATTCCCGCTTTTATCATAATCCATAGTAATCTAGGAGATACGCACTTATACATTTTGACATGCTCTTTTGCTATTCATTCATATTTAGACCCTTATTATTCTCACATCCCTTTTTCTTCGTTTCCGGTACGCACAAAATATCTAGCTTCCTTATGCGCATAGTATCCCGCAACTCCTTTTCCTTTAGATCATTTACATTTTTGGCATTCCACGCACTCAGTATCCATTCATCACCTGAAACTTTTCAGAGGACACGCGGTCACACAGTTATTTAATCCCCTGTGTTACGTCACCAATACGTAAGACCCCCTCCTAATAAAGGATACTTTGGATACTTTATTTGCATCAGTAAAGTACTAATGGAAATTTTTCAAGCATTTAAGAAAAATTGAAATAAACATTTATAATTTCCACGTGTGACGTCACATTTCGAATACCCCTCACCCCATGCTATTTAATTTTCTTTCTATTGCAGTGATACGTTTGCGACAGCTTGGCGTGTAATATGCGAACAAAATTGCATATGATTGGGTGAATAATTTTTGACGTCATATTTTGAAATGGTCGGCTGATTGTAACAATGTAGAGTGAATTACGCACCCCTGACATTCACATTTATAGTTATATGAGGTGCCCGAGAGGTGTTCCGCTGACTTTGCATGTAGAACACATCAAAATAAGGGGCCCATCATTCGATTAATGTGCTTCCAGCACGAAGCTGGAAATGGCAATTGCCCTTCCTTGCGTGGTTAATGCGAGGTCATCGTCAGATCGTCTGTCTCTCACTCAGTACAATCTACAACTTCACATAGTGGGCGCCTAAACGCCGTTACTCCACAATATCAGGGACGACTCTGATTCTGAGACCCGTGTATAGGCACTCGTTATTATATTCAACATTCACTATTATCCACGTTTAGATCCGATGAATCGTCGTCAAATGGAACTTTCGGCGTTTAAACATCTTAAGACCGCAATATGGAGGATAAAGCCGTATGTGTTGTGCAAAAATCTTTACACCGTGGAATGGAGGGTAAAGCCTTATTTAATGTGTAAACATCTTTAGACTGCAAGTTGGTAGGTAAAGTCTCAAACTGGTTATGAAGGGTAAATCCTTACCTGATTTTTGAAGATCTTCAGAAAGTAATATGATGGGCAAAACCTTAATTAGTGTGCAAAAATTTCCAGACTGCGAAATAAATGGTAAAGCATATTTGTTGCCATAAAATCTTTAGACTACGATATAGTGGGTGGATCATTGTTTGTTGTTCAAAAATCTTCAGACAGCAGTATGGAGGGTAAATCCTTAGTTGGTATGCAAAAATCCTGAGAACGCAATATGAAGGGTAAAGCATATTTGTAGCCTAAGAATCTAGAGACCATGATATGGTGTGTGAATCATTGTCTCGTGTGCAAACATCTTCAGACCACGATAGGGAGAGGAGAGCCTTATTTGGTGTACAAAAATCCTGAGAACGCAATATGGAGGGTAAAGCATATTTGTTGCCTGAGCATCTTCAGACTTTGATGTGGTGGGTGGATCATTCTTTGTTGTTCAAAAATCTTCAGGCAGCAGTATGGAAGGTAAATCCTTAGTTGGTGTGCAAAAATCCTAAGAACGCAATATGAAGGATAAAGCCTTATTCGACGCATAAAAATCTCCAGAATGCGATATGGAAGGTAACCCATTCTTTGGTGTGCAAAAATCTTCAGACCACGATAGGAAGAGAAGAGCCTCATTTGGTGTGCAAAAATCCTAAGAACGCAATATGAAGGGTAAAGCATATTTGTTGCCTGAGCATCTTCAGACTTTGATATGGTGGGTGGATCATTCTTTGTTGTTCAAAAATCTTCAGGCAGCAGTATGGAGGGTAAATCCTTAGTTGGTGTGCAAAAATCCTAAGAACGCAATATGAAGGATGAAGCCTTCTTTGTCGAATAAAAATCTCCAGAATGCGATATGGGAGGTAAACCATTCTTTGGTGTGCAAACATCTCCAGACCGCGATAGGGAGGAAAGAGTCTTGTTTGGTGTGCAAAAATTCTAAGAACGCAATATGAAGGGTAAAGCATATTTGTTGCCTAAGAATCTTCAGACCATGATATGGTGTGTGAATCATTGTCTGGTGTGCAAACATCTTCAGACCACGATAGGGAGAAGAGCCTTATTTGGTGTACAAAAATCCTGAGAACGTAATATGGAGCGTAAAGCATATTTGTTGCCTGAGCATCTTCAGACTTTGATATGGTGGGTGGATCATTCTTTGTTGTTCAAAAATCTTCAGGCAGCAGTATGGAGGGTAAATCCTTAGTTGGTGTGCAAAAATCCTAAGAACGCAATATGAAGGATGAAGCCTTCTTTGTCGAATAAAAATCTCCAGAATGCGATATGGGAGGTAAACCATTCTTTGGTGTGCAAACATCTCCAGACCGCGATAGGGAGGAAAGAGTCTTGTTTGGTGTGCAAAAATTCTAAGAACGCAATATGAAGGGTAAAGCATATTTGTTGCCTAAGAATCTTCAGACCATGGTATGGTGGGTTAATCATTTTTTTTGTGCAAATATCTCCAGACCGCGATAGGGAGGGAAGAGCCTTGTTTGGAAAGCGAAAATCTCAGGACCACAATATGGAGGGTCTCAAATTTGTTTCCTAAAAATCATTGTTCGAATGGGCGAATCATTGTTCGGTATGCAAACATCCTCAGACCGCGATATGGAGGGAAGAGCCTTATTTGGTGTGCAAAGATCTTAAGACCGCAATATGAAGGGTGAAGGATATTCGTTGCCTAAAAATCTTCAGACCGCGACAGGGAGGGAAGGGGCTTATTTGGTGTGCAAAAATCCTAAGACCGCAATATGGAGGGTAAAGCATATTTGTTGCCTAAAAATTTCCAGACCATGATATGGTGGATGAATCATTGTTTGGTGTGTAAAAATCATAGGACCACGATATAGAGGGTTACTCATATTTGCTACCTGAAAATCTTCAGACCATCATATGGTGGGCGAATCATTGTTCGGTGTGCAAACATCTCCAGACCGCGATATGGGAGGAAGAGCCTTATTTGGTGTGCAAAAGTCCTAAGACCGCAATTTGGAGGGTAAAGCATATTTGTTGCCCAAAAATTTTCAGACCGTGATATGGTGAGTGAATCATTTTTTGGCGTGCAAACATCTTCAGACCGCAATGGGGAAAGAAGAGCCTTATTTGGTGTGCAAAAATCCTACGAACGCAATATGAAGGGTAAAGCATATTTGTCGCCTAAAAATCTTCAGACCATGATATGGTGGGTGAATCATTGTTTAGTGTGCAAATATCTTCAGACCGCGATGGGGAGGGAAGAGCCTTATTTGGTGTGCAAAAATCCTAAGACCGCAATATGGAGGGTAAAGCATATTTGTTGCCTAAAAATTTCCAGACCA
>WSXT02106498.1:0-11302 GCA_011762715.2 Neuroterus valhalla
TATTTTCAGTCAAAGGAACGACGCAGTAAGTTCAGGGGGGGGGGGCATTGCTATTTCCTACGCTCATCTACGGAAGGGGGGAAGGGTCAAAAGTTGCCTAGGATTCGGCTACGTAGTTTATTGACGACCCCTTACGTCGGACATCGAACATAACCTTTTCTCGAATATATGTTTCTCGCTCCCTCTTGCGCGATTGCCAAAATGTGAAATTTTTAATCCCTTAAAAGCACCCCTCTAGGCTAGAGGGGTGAAACAATGTTTTCCTCTTTTGTGCACCTGCACGAGTAGCTCCATAGCGAGAGATCAATTTACTGCATTTGTTAACCTCCTACTCAGGCTCAAGAATGTTTTTAAACCCATTCTCAACCCCCACTTCATAGCTTCCCTTCAGAAAGGTAAGTATTTGAGAATTCAGTATAAATAAAGTACATTTTCATATATGTACTTTTAGTGTTGTCTACTGCGTCTTCAGAAACTTTTGAAACAATTCGATTCGCAGAAGCCACCCCCAAAATGCAAGGTGTAGTAGTAAAATTTTTCATCCCCTATATCCTCTAACGGGAAGTTGGTCGTATGGTTGAAAGATTTCGGAAATGAGAAGATTTTGTTCGTTAAATATTTTACCAAAAATTTTTCTTACCATCTCCCCTGTCGAATGAAAAGAAACCACAAGAATTTCAAACCGATATCAGCCTTTCAAAATTATTTACATCAATGTGATGTGTTATGTATGTACCATATTCTGAATCAATACATTTTCATCGATGTTTCAATCATTCTTGAAGGATTGTAAAAATGCTGAGAGGCCGGGTTCAGATACTATATATATACGATCCTGAGTGTAACAAGAGCGGGCTTTTCGAATTGTGAACATTCCAAACTGAAAGCCTTTGAAATTATTTTTTTATATTTAAAGCCCTAAACTCCATAACTGAATGTTTGCAAATTTAACGTATATTTTATACAATCATTTTTGCATTTTATTTATAATATGAATACTGTAAAAAATAAAGGCTTACAAATCCAGAAACCAAACCAGTGCTATCATTTCAGGTGTTTGTTCTAATTTTTGTTCAAGTGCAGAGCACTTGAATACAAATTGAAAGCTTTATGAATTTAATTTCATCGACATGGCTGGTGTGTTTCACGTAGTTGTAAATGAATTGGGACCAATAAAAAAACTAATTGAGTGCAATATGCGTACACTCCAATTAATTCCTTCAACAGATCCTATGCTCAAATCCACTTTGAAATGGATGGAAATTAATTAGGTATTAAGAGCGATTCAAAAATCCTCATCATAAAAAGTATTTGGAAAATAAGTAAGTCCATAGCGTCAATTTAATAGATTCTGTTTTTTGTCAAACTGTTAATACTTTTACAATCTTTGTTGAATAATATTTAAACTTTCTAACCATAACAAAAATTATAGATATGTCACAAAAATTATTCTTGGATGTGATTAGAGTGAGTGCGCATGCGCCGCCTATGTGCAATTTACCGGCCTAGGCAAGTACCACTAGGTACGCCGATAAAGACTTACTTCGCTGCGTTGAAAAGCGTTTGGAAGGCAAGGAAACATACTCGCCTTGCATTAAAATTCTTATCAAACTGTAAACATAACCATAAACAATAATTCTGTCGACCGAGAATTCGAAAATTACTTTCTTTAACACACTCTATTACATACACATAACCAAGAAAGTATGTGTCCATGAATCTGTTCACCTCCAGGCTAAATAAAAAGGCCAACGAAGGTGCATTCCTTGTACCCTATTCGAATCTTGACACTTATTTGGTCAGTCCAAGGAAGCGGGAGAGAGGGAGGAAAAAAGGCACCCTCACACGAGATGAAAAGATCTTGTGTAAGAAGTTGAGGCAGGAGGTGAGGGCCCCAAAAATGGCGTGCACATTCCTGCAGGTCCGACTTGGAGTAATCGTCCTCATCCCTTGCATCCTCTACTCTGTTACCATCAACCCCTCCTCACTATCAAGCTCGTCCAACTTAGTCCCACCCCTGATCATCTATTTTCTCGCTTGCACCACGTGACAGTCTATTCGGGTCTAGGTTGCTCGTTCCTCCCCCCTCCTCCCTTTCTGCACCATCCCTCATCGTCTCTCGCAACCCTCTCGTTTCCTCTCACCATCCAACCCGTTCTCTCTTCTCTTTGCTCGCACGATGTGCTAGAAAATCAATATAGGGAAACCAAGGAGCGGCAGCAGGCAGGCAGGGCGTCGACAGCAACCCCTATGCAGGCTCCACCCCATTTCCACCCCTCCTCTTCCACCCCAAGCGCAGTTCCATCTCTTTCGATTCATCTATCTTTCTCCCGTCCCATCCAACATTTTTCCCCTTCCTCTCTCATTTTGGAGGGATTAGAGCTCAGTGCTGACCTAGTGCGGACCGTTATTGGCTGTTTCTCATCAACCGTTAACATCCATTGGCTATCCGATCGCCATTGCCCCCTATTCTCTGCTCGACGCATCGTTTCACCAATTTCCCTACTTGACACGTTCCATTGGTAATGGCGAGATGCCTAGAAATTGAGCAATCAGAAAATAACAGGAGGAAACAAGACGGGGATGTTGTCGTAAATACCGTTCATCCTCTCAATCGTATAGAAGGGCTGTTCACTAAAATTCCACTGTGATGCGCACTGATTATTTAAATATTTATGCAACGAGATATGTTTCCAGCGATTCGGGGAAAGCTAATTAGCACGAATTAATGATTAATAAGGGGATGAGTTATTCATGAATAGAGTCGAATCGTTCGTATTTTTCACCAGTGGAAGTCTGAAGCTGTAGCATAAAGAGAATTTCGCATCAATCATTGATGTTTTTATGCGAGGATGGGATAGCATCAACTAGCAGAACCTTAAACTTATTTTCATAATAAAATTTTAAGAAAAGCTGCAGGCAGTTTGTTGTATAAAAAACCTTATGTGGTCAGACACGAGATCATTTTCAAACAATACAATCAGCCGTTCTTAACAGAAGTATGAGAAAACTCAAGAACAATACTTATATTAGTGGGAAGAAAGATTTTAAGTATTTCAAATTATCTTTGTCGAACCTAACCTCTTCTACCATGGAATATTATTTATTGATATGATTAGATTTCTCAAAAATGATATGCTGTTTTTGAACCTCAAATTTTGGCCCTGGAATACCTTCAGTAATCATGAAGTAATTATTCTCAATTCACAAGGGTAAAAAGGATGAATCAATTTTATCATAAAAATCTCAATTTCAGGAATAGAAATGAAAATTGGGAAATATAACAAATTTTTTGTTCTGACTACAGTGTTTTTCAAGTGTATATTCAAAAACAGGAGCTTATATTTGTTAGGAATCGATGATTATTTTTTTCAGAAAACGCCAAAATTATGTTTGATCGTCCTCTACGATTTGATTTTTCAATAAATTGTTTGCTCACATTGATTTCTCTAGAATCTAATATATAGTAATGACATTTGGATATAAATAAAAAATTACATTTTACAAGATAGGCGGAGGAAGTTTTCTGTTGAAGGTTTTCTAATATTGAATTCTGATCAAGTTATAGAAGCAAATGTTTCCAGAAAATATAGATTAGAGATTTGGAAAAATCGAAATTTTTCTTTGTGGGTAAAAGAGGGAAAACCAATTAGTACACACCCAGTGCTTCTTTAATGTTTTGGGAAGGTAGAGCGCGTTTTTCTTAGTAAAAGAAGTTTATTAAAATGTCCTTATATGAATCTGGAATTCGCTAGGAATGTCTACAAGGGATCCCTGAAATATTTTTGAAAGAAGTTTCTCCCGAAAAAAATACGAAAATAAAATTCTGGAGTTTGTATTTAAGGTAAGTAGGTACTCAGTAAAATTTGACTAATCATTAGCCAAATAAGAAAGTGATAAATTGTGTTGTCCTTATTCACTGTATCGTAATGGCGTATCATTTTATCAATATTCACCATTTTGTATTTACAAAAAACATAATGATTGTCCATTATTTGTGGACATTTCGAGTTCGAATATATTTCCCTCTTATTGAATTAGTTCTGTTTCCATTACTTTTGTATCTCAATTTTTTAAATGAATAATTCCAACGTTCATACACTTGGGGTGTTCGGGAAAGGGTAAAGGATATAGAGTTTTATTCCTTTCTTCAATAAATTCGTAGTATTTTTTTTACAAGATTGAAAAAATCATAAATCTATATCATGGTGCTAAAATGTATGATGTGTTTCAATAAGAACCACGAGGGACTAGCTGTTCGCGAGATACCGTTCGGGATTGGTGACACTCACGGTGTCGCAGTGTCGCGCTGTACTCCTACTCTACCAACATCTAACGAGCCATGACAGTTTTCTTCTTACTTATCATTTTTCTCACTCTACCTATCATCTCTTTCTTACTAGTATAAGAGATGAATATCAAATAACGATAAGTCTATTCCATGGTGCGAAAATGTATGCAATTCTTCGATTAGAACCCGAGGGACTAACCGTTCGCGAGATACCGTTCGGGGTGTAGTGCGACTTATGGTCGCGTTGACACGGTGTTGCAATGTACTCACACTCTATCAACATCTCAGGAACTACGATAATTTTCTGGTCGCTAATCTCTTTTCTCACCCTATCTATCCTCTCTTTCCTACTATAATACTTGATAAATATTAGCATAACGATAATTCCGTTCAGTTTTCTAATAAGAACCGCGAGGGATTTTTTCATGTTCTTCCCAACATTGAACGGAAAAGAATTATCTTCTAAATGAATGAGTACCTAAAAATATCAAAATCTGGCAAAAATTTACCGAGATATAATGTTTTTCCTGCTTTTTCTACGTAAAGTTTGAATACAAACAAATACGTATTATTAAAATAATTGTAAGATTATTTTAAAAAATTATTTTATCGTTATTATTGACAAGAGCAAATAACAAATAACACAATTTAGGATTTATATCTGAAATTCCCGAGAATAACAATCATAGTTACAATGCAAACTTTTATCAAGAGTGTACAATTTCTGGAAGGTTTTCAAAACTACCCAGAATTCCTGTAAATTTCAAGAATATAAACGTATGAGATATGAGAGTTCGAAAATATATGTCTCGGAGTAAACAAGCCGAAGGTAAATAGAGGAAATCCAAATAAGAGAAGAAGCAGTAGGGAGAAGGATGAAGGAAGTAGCGAAGGGTGGGAAGGGGAGACTCTACCATCCGGTCTGACACAGGATGCGCGTAGGAGATCAGAAAGCATGTTCTCCCAAAACGTTTGACCCAGTTCAGAGTTTACCGCTCATAAAAAGCAGCAGCAGCAGCAGCCCTGACGCGACGCTGCGATAGCACCCACCTCCCACCATCGCATCCTTTTAACCCCTCCACAATCATCCTCGAAAGCCGATCTCACCCTCCCTTGTCAGCCCGCTCCCCCCAATCGAACGACGATCCGGCTGCCAGAAACATCATACGGGGTACAAATCGAATTACGCTGAACGGAACAGAAACTGCCGGATGTAATTGTCGAGAAGCTGAGGCTCATCTCTGTCTATTGGAATTTCGTTGTACATATGGATCTCGACTCTCCTCAATTCTACAAGCGAAAGCTCACGCCAAAAAATAATTAGAAAATTATCGATACCTATCAATTCCTCTCTATATGCATGGCAATCGCTGCCAAGCTTTTATTTTATGGAAGAAAATTGTTGACCAAAGAATAATTAGGAGATTATATGAATCAGCAACCAGCGACTTTTTCTGCCGTTTGGATCTTGTAATCTGCGAACGCAAGGCCACGCACTTTTACTGTCACAAGATTAACACCTTCTTCGTCGTAAAGAGCCATTCTCAGACATTTGTTCATATCAGACCAATCACTCAGTTGTCCATTCTCTTACACTCGCCCCACTACTATTATATATTGCTTGTATTGCTTTCAGAAGCCAGTCAGGTACTCCATACTCTCTCAAGACTTCTCAAAGTTTAGCACTATCCACCTTGCCGAAAGCTTTTTCCAGATCAACAAATGCACAGAAAATTTTTTTGTTCACCTTTGAGCTCTTTTTTGTAATTTATCACAAGCCAATTATCTGACCTGCAAATTATCTCCCTGGCGTGAATCCACACTAAACATCCCAGATCTTCTCCTCTGTTATTTACATGACTTTATTTATAAGTATTTTGGTGAATATCCTACCCACAGTAATTAGTAGACTAATCGCTCTTTAATTATTACAGTCGCTGTGATCATCCTTTCCTTTATAGATTGGGTCGATCATCGTTTTTCTCCAATCATTCGGAAATTCACTGTTCACAGCAAACACATTCACAAATCAACACATTCAAACAAACAAATAGCCGTCACTGAACTCATGCATTTCAGCGATAATACCACTCACGCAGGCACACATTGCGGACGGAATGTTTAAAACCACCTTGAGGTCGCAAATCTTAACCAAATCAAACAAAATTAAGCCAGAAATTCTCGTAAATGAAATCCAAAAAGACTCACGAAGACCAATTTTTGAAAATAATTTGCTTAAACGAATAGAACAAAAGATTATTGTCGAATTTGAAATATATTGAAAAAACCATGCATAGCAACATCAACCCTAAACCTATGGACCCTCAACCCGTGTACGATTAACCCATAAACCCTAAACCCATAGTTTAAACCCATTAACTGTAAACCCATAAACCCCTAAACTCAAAAATCAATAAACTCCAAATCCATAGACCGCAAACCCATAAACGCATAGACCCTATATCCATGAACCCAAAGACCCTGAACCGATAAACCCTCAACCCATGCATGCTGAACCCATGAACGCTGGACCCATAAAAACACTTAACCCATAATCTCTGAACCCTGAACTCATGAACCTCAAACCGATAAAACCTGAACCAATAAACCCTAAACCAATACAATCTTATCCTATAAACCCGAAACTCATAAACCATAAACCAACTAGACCCTAAAGCCATAAACCCTCAACCCATGAACCCTTAACCCATGGACATAAGACCGACAAAACTTTTCCAGGGTTCAAGGCTTGCAGGTTATTGTGTTCTGGGGTTGCAATTCCTCGGGTTTAAAACCTGCAGGTTTTTGGTTTTTCGGCTTGAACTTCCTGGGGTTCAAGGTTTGAAACTTATTGTGTTCTGCGGTTTATCTTCCTGGGGTTCAAAGCTTGCAGGCTATTCAATTCTTGGGTTGACATTTCTAAGGCTTGCAGGTTATTGTGTTCTGGGGTTGATATTCCTGGGGTTTAAGGCTTTCAGGTTATTGCGATCTCAGATTAACCTTCCTGGGATTCAAGACTTGCAAATTATTGTGTTCTAGGTTTAACATTGTTGGGGTTTAAGGCTTGCAGGCTATTGTGTTTTGGGGTTCAAGGCTTGCAGGTTATTGCGAGATTGGATTACCCTTTCTGGGGTTCAAGGCTTGCAAGTTTTTGTATTCTAAGGTTAACCTTCCTAAGATTTGAGGCTTGCAGGTTATTCTGTTCTGTGGTTTAAGGCTTGCAGGTTGTTGCGATCTCGGGTTAACTTTCTCAGGGTTCAAAGCTCGCTGTTTATTGTGTTCTCGGACTAACTTTCCTGGGGTTTAAGGCGTGCAGGCTATTGTATTCTGGGGTTTGGGCCTTGTAGGTTATAGCGATGTGAGGTTAACCTTCCCGATGTTCAAGACTTGCAGGTTTTTGTTTTCTGGGGTTCACCTTCCTAAGGCTTAGGGATTGCAGGTTATTGTGTCCTGTGGTTGACATTTCTGGGGTTCCGGGCTTTCAGGTTATTTCGATCTCAATTAAACGTTCTTGGGGTTAAAGGCTTGCAGGTCATTGTGTTCTGGGGTCGACCTTCTGGGGTTCAAAGCTTGTAGGCTATTGTGTTCTGAGGTTCAAGGCTTGCAGGTTATTGCGATCTCGGGTTAACTCTCTTGGGGTTCAAAGCTCGCTGTTTCTTGTGTTCTCGGGCGAACCTTTCTGGGGTCTAGACCTTGCAGGTTATAGCGATCTGGGGTAAACCTTCCCGTTGTTCAAGGCTTACAGGTTTTTGTGTTCTGAGGTTAACCTTCTAAGGTTTTAGGATTGCAGATCATTGTGATCGGTGGTTGACATTCATAAGGTTAAAGGCTTTCAGGTTATTTCGATCTCAATTAAACCTTTTCGGTGTCGAAGGCTTGCAGGTTATTGTGTTCTGGGGTCGACCTTCCTGGGGTTCAAGACCTGAACTTTTTTGTGTTCTAGGGTTAACCTTCCTAAGGTTTAAGGTTTGCAGGTCATTAAGTTCTGGGATTGTTATTCCATGGGTTTAAGGCTTGCAGGTTATTGCGATCTCGGGTTAAGTTTCTTAGAGTTTAAGGCTCGTAGTTTACTGTGTTCTAGGTCTGACCTTTCTGGGGTTTGGGGAATGCAGGCTATTGTATTCTGGGGTTTAGGCCTTGCAGGTTATAGCGATCTGGGGTTAACCTTCCTGGTGTTCAAGGTTTGCAGGTTTTTGTATCCTGAGGTTACCCTTTCTAAGGTATAAGGATTGAAGGTTATTGTGTTCTGGGGTTCACATTCCTGAGGGTTAAGGCTTGCAGGTTATTGCGATCTCGGGTTACCTTCCTAAGGTTTAAGGCTTGCAAGTTGTTGTGTTCTGTGGATAACCTTCCTGGTTTTCAAGGCTTGCAGGTTTTTGTATTCTAAGGTTACCCTTTCTAAGGTATAAGGATTGAAGGTTATTGTGTTCTGGGGTTCACATTCCTGGGGGTTGAGGCTTGCAGGTTATTGCGATCTCGAGTTAACCTTCCTAAGGTTTAAGGCTTGCAAGTTGTTGTGTTCTGTGGATAACCTTCCTGGTGTTCAAGGCTTGCAGGTTTTTGTATTCTGAGGTTACCCTTTCTAAGGTATAAGGATTGAAGGTTATTGTGTTCTGGGGTTCACATTCCTGGGGGTTGAGGCTTGCAGGTTATTGCGATCTCGGGTTGACCTTCCTGAGGTTCAAGGCTTGAAGCTTATTCAGATCTCGGTTTAACCTTCCTGGCGTTTAGTGCTTGCTGGTAATTGTGCTCTTGATTTAACTTTTCTTCAGCGTTTGCGATCAGCTTGTCATGGATATTATGTTGTCAGCCGATCATATTAGGTATAATATTCGCAATGGTAGAAATATATTGCCACACATGGTTTTGCAGAAGTATCTAAGGTTATTTTCTGCCAAAGATATCCTTAAGATTTTTCAGATTCAGCACACATTGAATGTGAGTTTTATTCATATTTGATACTATTTTATGCGGTATTCGATAGATTGCTGTTTATAATTGGATGCTAAGTATATCCGCCATTTTGAATTTTTGAGTGCTACACGTGTAAAGTGCCATCTGGACATATCAAATGACAAAATAGACTTCACACGTAGAAAATAAATGAGGAGTTTATTGTTGAGCCTCGCAGATATTTCTTCTCATGTATTTCAGTATCATCGGATACTCGAATTTTCTGAATTTCAAAAAACGATGTCGTAGGGCGATAGAGTGATTCTATGTTCAGATTCTGATTCAGCGCATCAAGTACACCAGGTCTGGTCTGTGGGTGTGAAAATGTGTCGGCCTGTATTATTATAGTTTGGGTATGAAATATATAAGGTTGTGAAGAAAAATGTTTCTGTTCCCGCGTTGCACATGGTGGGGGTAGGCAGTGACTATTGTTGCTTCAGAAAATGATACTGTGAATGTGTGTTTCCGTATATAGGACGCTTCTACGCGATTGTGCGAACTCAATTAAAATTGTTCAACAATAATTAGGGAAGAATTTGTCATTTCTCGCATCTACCTGAGCAAAAAATTTTGAATGTTATTGTAGCGTAACAAATACTTTAAAACAGTGAATATTTCGGAATACTGTACAAAATGTAAGATAAGACAACATGCAAAAATATTCAGCACTTGATAATATTTATTCTGATGAAATTTTGCTTATGACCTCATTCTAAAAACTGTGGGATAGTCTTTGCAGTTCATATTTCTGTCATGCATTTCGTTTCCTATTCTACCCAGTGTTGAGAAAAATAATAGATTGGGAGAAACGACTCGGGTGTAAACGAAAAGCTGAGTGAAAGTAGAGCGTAGTGGGATTTTCTCCAGGACTAGGGTTAACAAGTGTCAGGAAAAAAACTGGAAAGAAGAGGAAAACAAGAGGACGAGTCTCCTGTTTGTATTTTACGTAATATTCGCTTGAAATATTCCGCAAAGAAAACATTAGTTGCAAAGAGGAAAGACATTGTCTATATTATGCATTTCCCGGGAAAAGGTCTAAGAGTACAAATCAGAAAGTCCTAGATGGAAAGTGCGAACGAGCCCACAGAGACAACAAGAAGGAAATAAATATAAGCGCGAACTAAATAATAAGAAGAAGGGACAGGTTTTTGAAGGAAATGTTCTATAGTTGTTCTTTTGAGTGTAAATTTTTGAAATGAGTATCATAATAACCTATGCGACCACTCCCTCTCTATTTTTTAATTAAAATTCAGGAAGTGTGCTTCTGACACTTGAACAAAATTTTGTCCTCAAACGGATTATCATTTTTTCAGGAATACGAATTAGTTTCTATATTCTTCAGCTTGTTCCTTCGTTTCCTAAAACTTCTGGCATCGTGTTTGTGTTTTAATCAATTCTCTTAATTTTCATCGCGGATATGTTTTACGTACATAATATATTAGATTTTGTTTAATAGTCATTATTCTGCTTCTAGGTTTGGACAGTAACCTGCTATGCAATAACCCTAGACCCCTAAGAAATCCAATTTCCTTAACCATCGAATCCAGTAACCTCCTATGCAATAAACCTAGACCACTACAACCCAATTTCCTTAGCCCTTGAGTCCAGGAACCTGCTATTCAAGAACCCCAGCCCCCCAAAAACCAAACTTCCTTAAACCTTGAGCCCAATAACCTGCTATGCAATAACCCTAGACCCCCCAAAACCCAATTTCCTTCACCATCAAACCCAGTAACCTGCTATGCAATAAACCCAGCCCACCACAACCCAATTTCCTTAACCCTCGAGTCCAGGAACCTGCTATGCAGTAACACCAGATGCCCACAACCCAGTTTCCTTAACCCTCGAGTCCAGTAGCCTGCTATGAAATAACCCCACACCCCCCAAAATCCAATTTCTTTAAACCTCGAGCCCAGAAACCTGCTATGAAATAACCCCACAACCCCCAAAAATCCAATTTTCTTAACCATCGAACCCAGTTACCTCCTATGCAATAAACCCAGACCACTACAACCCAATTTCCTTAATCCTCGAGTCCAGGAAGCTGCTATGCAGTAA
>WSXT02106509.1:0-11302 GCA_011762715.2 Neuroterus valhalla
CCTCTCGAATAGGTGAACAACACTTCAACAATATCCAAAATTAGGTCACAAACAGATCCAGACAAACTACCGGAATTACAAGAAAGTTGAGGCGGAGCAAATTGACACGTCCACACCCGGTCGCTGCTCGATGCAGAATTCCAGTTGCAGTTGCAATTCCAGTTCCAATTGCAGTTGCTTCAAAAAGAAGAGATATTTCAAGGGGATGAATTTATCGTTGCTGATGGCACCTTTACGGATATCAAATCATCTTAAGAACTTCAACTATTGCTGAGAATCTTGATGAAAATTTTAGTATTTGTTTTTCTGAGTTTTCAAAGGAAAACTCTAGAACGATTTTCGAAAAATTCAAAAAACTTCATAGATATTCAAAATTCAAAATTTTGATCTTTTTTTTTAAGCTCTCATAACTTTGGCGTTTATGTGTGTCAAAAAACTTCTTGGATTTTTTGGAAACAATGTTTAAACTTGATTTAGAACTGTTTTGAAACCAAATTTGAAAAAATTTCTCTTTCAAACAAAATTTCTCGAAAACTGCATCTTAGTAAGAATAATTTCAAAAAAATAAACCTTGATATCAATAAAATTGCCAAAGTTATGAGATTTGAAAAAAAGATCAAAATTTTGAATTTTGAATATCTATGAAGTTTTTTTAATTTTCCGAGAATCGTTTGAGAGTTTTTCTTTGAACACTCAAGAAAACAAATACTGGAATTTTCATCAAGATATTCAACAATGGCTTGAATTCTTCAGATGATTTGACATGGAATTGCTCATATATACGCTACAAAGTTAAAATTTACGAACGATTTCTGAAATTCTTTAATTCCTATCGATTATAATGAGATTACGTTAATAAATAAAAACAACGCCATTCACGTTCCAGAATTTGTGATATCTTTTTATATTCTCATCTATTTCTGAATTCTGATTTAACAGTTCTATGAGAAGGCTAGAAATAGAATTTTTCTTTAATTCAGAAGACATTTCTTAAGCTGTAAATGGATTAAATTCCATATCATTGGTTTAATACTGATTTATTCCTTAGTTGATAAGAATCAAATGAATGGCAGTCTTATATGGTTCATAAGATTCCTTCATAAACTGGTTGAAACATTTCACTTAATTGTAAAATTCATAAAAATCTTACATTTTACAACAATCAACACTTCGCAGGAACATGTATGATCACACAGCTATTCAAACAGGATCTTATCCACTGAATGCTGTACACTCAAAACTACGGACAGTGAACAGTCGAGGTAACAATGTCTTTGGTAAAACACGCAGAAGAAATTGATCTGCTTAAAAATGAATAAAATGAATACCTAAAGAAATGGAACTTTATGCATTCACAATACTATACAATTTTTCTAAATCTTTGGAAATAAAATACATTGCCTGTGTCTCATAAAGTAATGCATTATTTGTGAATTGACTCGCATTTAACAGTATATATAATTGTAATAACGATAACCATTCCCTAAGAAGAAATGTATATACTTACTGTGTTTTATTAAAGCCAAAATTGAATGGCATGAGTTTCCTTGGTGCTCTCATTTCAAAATATCCAAAAGCCAGAATATTCCTGTGAAACTCCATTGCTTTTACAATTACGGGTTGAACAAAGTCATGGTCAAAATGCATCCTTTCAACGTGTATATCTTTCGGCGTCCAAATCATAAAGTCATATGCTTGCAAATAAGAAAACTGCCAGAGCGTACTCACAATAAGTAAATATAACCTTACCGGAAAACCAAATTTTTTTTCCTCTAGTTGACTGCCTCCGACAACTCAACCATCTTCCTACTTGTTCACTGCTGTTTGCTGCAATCGCGAAGTGAACTAATTTAGCACCTGGCGCGTCAATTTTCTCTAAATAAATTTCTGTGTACGGCAAACTTGCAGAACATATGTTAACTAAGGACCATATGCCCGACTCATTCGAATTCGCGGGAGTGTCATGGCGGCAGTAGCGCATCCGCATTCAAGATGAAAAGGTCTAGTTGCCAGATGGATCCAGACAGCAGTCATATCTGGGTCGCTCCGTGTACTTAAGACTCACGAGGGTTTAGCCGAACCTTCATTGAGATTTCGTCGTGCATGCTGCCACTCATCTCAAGGTCGTTAAACGTGGTCATAGGTTTGGTTTGAAGCAAACAGTCAAGAAAAAACTATTGAAATATATATTCCAAACAAATTGCAGTCGAGTTACAAGTAAAAAGCGAAAACACTTTAGTAGATCCCTATTATATCACATTACTACACCCATATAGTCAATCCCTGCTATACCACATTCTTACATAAGATGGAGATTACCTGTTTTAATGTGAAGGATTATTTTTGCAGAATCGGGACGTAGTGGAACCAAAGAAACTGGAAAACGTCCAAGGGAAGAGCCCGGACCATCTCAAGGGGAAGAGAAAAAACACGCAGGACATACAATTGATCCGAATGAACGCAAAATAGACCTGGATAATCCCGCAGAGGTCATGATGACGTACCCGTCAAGCACATTTACTGGTTATGCCCTAGCGGTGAATCCTCGGGTCCTCGTAATGTTTAGAGAAGATATGCGTCACGGATGGGCACTCAGAGAATACACAACTTCTGAAGGTGAGAGAGAGTCGGACACAAAACCGTTACCTCATGCGGAAGTATACTATAGCACCGATGGACTGATTGCCATAGTTGCATTAAATAAACCTATTACCTTTAAAAGACGCAGACCTGGTGGTTTGCATGGTAAGGACATTCGCCATTTGAGGACGTTTATTAGAAATGAAGCTAAAATAATCATCAATGAAAAAATTGGTGCTCCTGTGGCCACTGGAGCCTAAGTCTTCTAGTAGATGGAAGTATATTATGTAAAGTGTGAGATCAGATATAATGAAATGTCAATTTTATGCCTGTAGAGCAGAAGAAAATTTGACTCTGGCAACTAGCGGACAACAAAGTACTTTTTTGCTTGCGCATCGACAAGTATTGACGGCAGTAAATCACTAATCTTTCATTTATACGGTCTGACAACGCTGTACAGAGAAAATTTGTTCAATAGCTGTTACAAAAAGTATCGAAGATTGCCGAACGCTCGCAAGTTGGCAACGACAAAGTCCCTCCAACTCTACAGGCATTGTTAAGTAACTTTCCACGCATGTTTGAGATAAATAGAACTCTTCCTTCCTGAATTCACCTATTATCAATATTCAGATCCAAAATTATTGTATCAACAAGTTTGCCATTATCGATCCTTACTGTTACAATAAAGTTGTAGACTTTTGACAATCACGCCCTTTTATCTAACTTCCCTACCTGCCAAATGTTTTATTCCACTCTCCTTTCGAAGATCAATTTTTGGTCTTCATTTTCTAAATAAATTGCGATATCAGAAGAATAGTTTGACTTCAGGAATCAGAAAATATGTTCGAGACCAGATCGTCGAACTGTAAAGCAATATTTTTAAACGAACAGTATAGCTTTTCGACGATTTGTTGAAATGTTGAAATATTCGATATGATATCAATGAGTTCATTCTGAAGACAACGTGTAACTTATATTTCCAAGAGCTCCAACGGTTACCGAGATATTTGCCAAAAAAAAATCTGGTGGAGCGACAGTACAGCGCGACACTTCCACACCACGACGGCGAGTGGCACCAACCTCGAACGGTATCTCGTAGACCGCTGATCCCTCGCGGTTCTAAATGTGAAGCAACACACATTATAACACATAACACATTTCACAAATGCAATACGCAAGAAAGGAATGAGGAAGTGAGCCTTTCAGACTCCGACCCGTAACCCAATTTCTTCATCGCCAGTCACATATTTATTCAATAATAAAATTTAAAAGAGAAGACAGGTAGAGTGGGAAGAGAATTGAGTGAAAAGAAAATTGTCGTAGTTCGGTAAATTTAAGTGGAACGGGAGTACAGCGCTACACTCCAACACCGCGAACGTGAGTCGCACTAACTCCGAACGGTATCACGCGAACCGCTGGTCCCTCGCGGTTCTAATTGAAAAACAGCATACATTTCATCACCATAGAATAGATTCATTATTTTTAAATATATATTAATATAATCTGCGAAAAATTTGTGACATCCCAGCATAGTATTACCAAAAAATAGCCAGGTTCCCCTACAAACCATTCTAAATGGAAACTTGGGAGGGTGAGGAAAAAGCGTTTGCCCCAGAAATTTTCGCCTCACGTAGAAAAATCGAAAGCAAAAGAACCAAACCACTTGCATTGCTTGGACGAAGCTGACTTTCCATCACAGTGATTCGCAGTAGATTTCTCAAAAGAAAAAAAGAAAACATGCAGGAAAAAGAAAAAAACTTTCATTCTGGACTTGGCTATTTTGAGTCACTCACCTTCCTGCTTTTCATGACAAATAACGCTTTCCTTATGCTAATCTTGAATTAGATAATATAAGCCTAATAAAATGTTTTTTTTAGTACCTATGTAAGAAAACGTAACAAAATATTTCCGACTTCGCACTCCCTTTATTGTTAGTAATTTTGAAGAGGAGAAAAGTTTAGAAATTTGGAGGAATGTGTCTTTTTTAGTTGAGAGTTCAACCATTTTGTATATCTAAAATTCCTTTCTAGTTTGAGAATCAATTTTTTTAAATGAAAATGTTTCTATTTAATGTCTAGTTGATGGTCAAAATTCCTGTTTTAAAATCGACCTCCTTGATTAAAAATTCATCCTTTTCCGTTGAAAATGCAACTGTATATCACGAGTTATAGTATTATGGATGAGAATTGAACTATTTTGAAAAAGATTGATTTTTTTGGCTAATAATTCATTCCTTTGGCTATAAATTAAATTATTTCCTGGAAAAATATAACTTTCTGGTGAAAATTCATGTATCCATTCGATTTTTTGTATTTGATTTTTTAAAGACAACATTTATCGGGTTGGTGAAAAATTATGAATTTTGTTGTCAAATCATGTTTTTAATAAAAAAATAATCTTCTAAGTATGAAAGTTTATTCTCTTCGGTTGAAAGTGCAACTATTTGGTTGAACTCTTTTTTGTTCTCGTTAGGGATTAGACTTTTCTGCATAAAAATTCAACAACTTGGAAGAATGTTGAATGATATGTTTAAAAATGAAGTTTTTTGTAAAAAAATCATGCTATTGGTTCAAAAATTCAACTTCTCTTCCAGGTAATTCTTCTATCTTGTTTCAAAATTCAATAATTTTTTGTAAACATTTCTTTTTACAATCCCCAATCCCCAAGTTTTATTCGAATAGTTGATTTTCCTACAGAATTGGTTCCTACCAATTTCTTATCTTCTATGCCGTATTTGCTATTCCTTATTTATTCTTCATATTATTTACATCTTTCTTGCATCTAATTCTTCCCCTTTTTACACAACTATCTCAATTCCCCTCCTCCTTCCTCCTCTTCTTCACCATCTTGACCAACACCCCCTTCGCAGTATTATTTCCATGCTAATTCCACTCCTCTCCAACTCCTCGCATTCTTCCAACCAGTGTTCAAACTTTGCATACCCTTTCCCACACAAGTCGCTTATCCTTTTCTCCTCTTCTGCCTCCATGCCTCGTGACCATCTCATGCACCCGTCTTCTCTCCTCGTGACTTCTTCTCACTGCATCGTCATGCAGACCATTTTTTCGAAAATATTCTTTCTCATCCTCCATCTTTCACTCTCCTCTCCTGTTCTACTTCTCCCACCAACACTCCCTCACCAGACTACTTTCTCCTTCTTCCATGAATTTCTCCTCATACTTACACGCCCAGCTACCTGTCGAAATGCCCAAACTCGGTCTCCCTGTCTCCCTCCTCACAATACAGCTGGGTGTACTTCTCTCCAACCCCTGTGTCGATCTGATATACCTTCCCTGAACCCTATTTACCTCCTCGTTTTCCTTCCACCCCCAAACTTCTACTCCATACAATAGCACGCTCATAATCAGGGAGTCAAACAGCTTCATTCTTCTCTCAAAGTCATCTGCAAGCAACCTCTTTCCCAATCCCCACACTTGCCTCATCACAACATTTGCCCTCCCTACCCTCTCATTTATATGCCCATTTACTCCTCCATTCCTTCGAAATAGGAAATCCCAGGTACACAAACTCTTTCACCTTCTGCACTACTGTCCCTTTCCATTTCCAATCCTCTCTCTTATCTCTTTTACCTCCTCTCCTGAACACCATAACCTTGGACTTTTCTGTATTTGACTCCAACCGACTCCTATCCAGGTACCTTTTCAACTTCTTCATCATCTCTTTCAATGGTTCCTTACTTTTCGCTAGCAACACTATGTCATCTGCATACACAAGTGACCAAATTCGAACCCCTCCTACCATCACACCCCTAACTACTCCTTCCTCTAGCTTCCTTTCCATGTCAGCGATTAGGATTGCGAAAAGCGTTGGGCTGACCAAACAACCTTGCCTCAACCTCCTATCTATCCAGAAACCCTTTGAAATCGTGTCCCCTCCTCTTACCCTATCTTTCGTCTCTTCACGCACCTCTCACCCTTTTGATCAGACCTTTCTCTACTCTCCTCTCCCCCAACGTCTCCCATAACGTCCCGCATTCCGCCGAAGGGAAAGCACCTTCTAGATCTACAAAAAACGGGTACACTTTTGCCCCCGTCTTTACTATTTCTCAATCCACCACGTGCTGCAAAATATAAATATTGTCTATAGTGCTCCTACCTGATCTGAATCCCGCCTAAGTCTCCGGCAATATGCCTTTCCTCTTTATATCCTTCCGTAGCCTCTCCGCTAATACCATTGCGTACACTTTGTACGCCGTGTTCTAATACACTGGTACTATCAGCTCCTCCCGCCGCTTTCCTAGATATCCCTTACGCCGCCCCCCCCCCCATACCTTCTCAACTACCTTTTTTAGTCTGTCTCTGACAGCTGGTGTGCTAAGAATCCACGCTCTGTTCTTTACCCCGTCCAAGCCTGCTGCCTTCGACCTTTTTAATTTTCTCATTTGCAATTCCATTTTTTAGTCACTAAACTCTGTCCCCCCTCCTCTCTTGTTCTTCCACTCCCTCATCTGCCTTTAGTTAGTCTGAGCCCTGAAATGAGCCTTTGGAAAACTCGCTCCATTCCTCACTTCCGATCTTCTCACTCATCCCCTCCCTTTGCTTTCTAAACCTATTTATTGTCTTCAACACGTCCCTATCGGCCTTAACACTCCTCAACTCCTCTTCCAGCTCCTCTTCTCCTTTCTTCTATCTTTTGCACAACAACCTAAACTCCTTCTTCATCTCTACGTACTCCTCTCTCTTCGCGGTTCCATCATTCCACTTCTTGTACTTCCTTTTCACCCTTCTCTTCATCTTTTTACATTCCCTATCCCAACACAGTTTCACCATTCCCTAGTCACTTCCCTTGTTGATCCTGGTACTTTTCTATCGCCTCCCCCGTCCATATCTCCCTCTCATCAATTGGCACTTCTTCTTCTCCCTGCCTCTCACAGCCCTCCGATACTTACCCACAAGATGGGAGGCTGATGCTGATGGTCTCTTTCTATAATCTTTCCTCCCTTCTACTTCGAATCTCTGCGTGTCTTCCTATCCAGGCATATTCATGACCACATAGTCCATCACCGATACGTGTTCTATCCCTCTTCATCCCCTACCTAGTTTCTCGTCCAAAATTTTTGAAATTACGTACATAATTAAAACACCTTGCCCACCCTTTCGTAACAGTGCGTAACAGAACCCCCTCCCCCCTTCTGGAGCTGCTACATAATTGAGGTACAGCCCCCAACTTTTGCCTCAAAGTTTATCCTGAAAAACATCGATTCGAATTCATTGATCGATAAAAGTATTATTGCCTAGTTTAGGAATGGATACAGCGATTTCCGAAATCTGCATTTCCGATTCCCTACTGTAACAATAATATCTTGAAACTTTACCCGCTATTCACAATGACTGACTGCTTAATTCTTCCTAAATGTATTCAAAAGAAATTGTATTAGGTGAAAATTTTCTTTTCAGGTAGAAAGCAGGTTACAGTCATTCGTGAGTTGCTACGGGTCACACGCCTTTTGATTCATCTTCTTATCGAGACTGAACTAAGAGATTCGGAAATTATCCCTCGCTATGGCGAAGATTTGAATCGAAATATTCTCAAATACTTGAAAACTGCTTCAATTATTCCATCATAATCATCACACAGAGGGTTGGGTATCAATAGTATATATTCTTCCAATTTTATTCATATTGAGAATAATTTTTCATTGCGGTTCTAATGCAGAAGGCAGCCGTCCTTGGGTCGCTCCCTGACCTTAAAACACCCGAGTCGATTCTTTAAGGAAATCTTGGATCTCAAACTTTTAGGCTCTTTTGATTCATTATTTGATTTTGAATAAAGAAATAATTTAAATATTGGACGCCAAAATTGATGCAAGACGATTTCAAGATTTTCTGATAAAATATTTTTTGAAATATAAAAATATCACAGTGGAGTATTATTTAATGTTTACTTAGGTCAAATATTCCTTCCTCCTAACTTTGTCTTTTTTCCACTTCCAAATGAGGTCAGTGGAAGTTTTTATGGCAGGTGAGGAGTAGACGGCAGTCAATGTTTCGTCGCTCTGTGTCTCTAAGACACACACAGATGGATTTGGTACATCGGAATAATTGAATTGAGATTCGAACTTTGAATGTCACAATGAGAGGAATTAAAAATTCAAACTCCCTAAATTCAAGGCTTTTTGAATTGGAACGCTTCTAAATCTAGAAAAAAAAATCGTCTTTGAAGCTTCAATATTTCAGAAGTGTGTGGCTCTCTATGATAATGTTTAATAACTGTTTCGAAAATAGACTACTTCTGGATTCTTTTCAGCGTGAAAACTGATTAAATTCAATTTGATGAGTTCCTGCTAATAAAAACTATAGCTCAGAAGTAGTAATAATATCCACTATGACTGAATGTTCTATTCAAAATTATATTATTCCTGATTTCCGATTCAATTCACTCGAAATTCTAGCTGCAGGTAAAATACAGAAGGTAGTCATCTTTGGGTCACTCCGTTTTGCTAAGTCACACAAGTCAATTCATCTTTTCAGCCGGATCGAACTGAAACGTTCGAAATTTTATGGTCGTACCAAAAAGGATCCGCAGCATTTCAGTTAGAATGCTTCCCGAACATGGAATCTACTGCGTTCAAAATTCTAAGTACCCGAATTCAGAGGCTTTTTTATTTTGGGTGAAAAATCGGTCTGACTTGTTGAGTATTCCACCTGTTCAAAATTTACGTTTTCACTTGAAGTGGTTTTTTTTGTCTGATGTTCTACTGTTTTAACAAAAATTCTTCCTTCTAATTCAAAATATAACTTTTCAATTTCAGTTTATAAAATAAAAAATTGTATCCTCATTGTGAGGATTGATTATGAGTGGTTGTTGTATTCTCCTTAGCTGTATATTTTTTCAGAATATAATTTACTGGAAATTTCTGTTTCCCTTGCAGTTACAACTGTATAATTAAAGATGACCTCCAATTTGTACATAGACGTCATTATCATAATAAATTCCATGCATAATTGGAAATAATTGATTTTTAAGGACTAATTACTGTTATCATATATTGTACGTGAACAAGTTTTGTGATCTGTTTTCCTTTCTAAAGAGCTTCTTGATTGAAGTTAACCTTACTCATTTAACACTCAGTTTCCTATAATTATTACTGTTGGTTCTTCATTGAATATCTAGTAATTGCTTCATAGGCATGAAAATGGAGGCAGAAGCCACTAGAACTAGACTAAGGAGTTCTGGAATACATATAAACGAGTTTACCAGTCATTAACCTCGATTCCCAATGTCCCCCGAATTTAGTAATAATTTTCAAATTCTTAATTTCATTTTCATTCTCAGGTGGAATTGGGTAATGCAGGGATCAAATACAGGAGTTCAACTTGAGCCGACTCATCATTGAAAAGTTTCAGTACAATGATAATCGTTCAGATTTTCAATAGATAATAATGAAATCCGTGGTAATAAATGAACATGAAAATAGAATAGAAAAAAGTGTAAAAGATAAAGAATTGGAAAATGTGTAAATAGAAGTTAAATAATAAATAATGTTTACAAATTTTGTTTCTGATAAGACGTTTTTCTTCATTCGTTTAAAAGTCTTCACATAACCCTTACAATATATATATACGGGGTGTCTAAGAAGTCCCGGGACGGTTGGATATTTCCTCAGGTAAAATATTTTTCAGAAAAGTGAAGGTCATTCTTAAGTAAATTTCAACGAGGAGTTCAATGGTGACCTTTATGTTGAACTTGAAGTTGATCTTCATGGCCTTTTGAAGGTCAAGTTTGTTCTTTTAAATGGGAACCCCTTTATTCTACATCTGCAATCGATAGAGCGGAAAATTTTTCGTTCACATACGTACCTAAGCCATCGGTCAATTGTAACGCTCAGGGTCAGTTAGAGCACCCCGAAACGTGAGAGACAAGGGGAGTCACGCTAATAAAGCACCCCGAAACGTGAGAGGCAAGAGGACTCACGCTAATCAAGCACCCCGAAACGTGAGAGGCAAGGAGGCTCACGCTAATGAAGCACCCAAAGGGAATATACTACGTCCACGTCGTTGTTCCTAGGAAATGCTACACGTAAACGTAAACTGCTTGAAAAAAACGTTGAAGTTCATCACTAAGATCAATACAGAGGTCACCAATGAAATCTCGTTAAAATTTATTTCAGGAATAGCACTGATCTTTTGAAAAACTTTGTTCATTTCAAATAACCTCTAACTGACCTAGAACGTTAAAATTGACTTGAGTACGTACCTGAACGTAGAATTTTCCGCTCTATCGATAGCAGATGTAAAAAAGACGGTTTCCATTTAAAAAAACAAATTTGTCCTTCAAGAAGCCATAAAGGTCAACTTCAAGTTCAAAATGAAGGTCACCATTGAATTCCTCGTTGAAATTTACTCCAAAAATAACCTTAACTTTTTTGAAAAATATTTTACCTGAGGAGATACCCAACCGTCCTGGGACTTCTTGGACACCCTGCATATGTGGCACGCTCCGAGAGAAGGGCCCTTAGCAGCAAAAAATCGATTTTTCGATTATGAGCACTTATTGTTGTTTGAAACTTGCTGTTTCGATATGTGAAATCAGAAAAATTTTCCGCGCAAGATTTCATACTCAAAAAAACTTTTGAATTGGGCGTTCGGAACAATCTACGAAAGGGCCCTTTTCTCGGAGCGTGTCACACACACACACACACACACACACACACACACACACACACACACACACACACACATATATATATATATATATATAT
>WSXT02106520.1:0-11301 GCA_011762715.2 Neuroterus valhalla
AGTAAATAGGATTGACGTATCTCATGTTAAAAGTGAAGCGACTCGCAAAATGGTGGAGTCACTCGTAGATAATTATAGGCCGAATAAGACGAAAGAAGTAGACATAAAAGTGCGTATTATTTTAAAAGATGAAATACCGGTAAATCAGAAAGCTAGAAGGCTTGCGCCTGTCGAAAGAAAAATGGTGTATGATCAGATAGACGAATGGGTCGAAGCAGGGGTTGTAAGACCTTCGAATTCAGACTATGCTAGTCCGATTTTGGTAACAAAAAGGAAAGACGGGTCACCCAGATAATGTATCGACTATAGGAAGCTAAATACAAAAATAATTAAGAATCGGTACCCGTTGCCGATAATTGACGATCAGTTAGATTGTTTGCGCGGGGCGAATGTATTCAGCTCGTTGGACCTTGAGAATGGAGTTTTCCACGTTCCGATCGAAGGTTCGGATTGTAAGTTTACAGCTTTTGTTGTGCCGGGTGGACATTTCGAATTTCTGCGTTTGCCTTTCGGCTTAAGCACATCGCCAGCATATTTTCAGAAATATATTGACATTATATTTAGAGATTTAGCTGCCAGCGGAATTGTCGTAATTTATATGGATGACTTGATTGTACCTTCTGTAGATGAAGTTGAGGGGTTAGAACGATTGGAAGAAATCCTGAAAGTTGCAAGCGGGTATAATTTACTGATTAACTGGAAGAAGTGCCAATTGTTAATGACGGAAGTAGATTACCTAGGCTTTGTAGTAGAGGGGGGTGCAATTAGGCCGTCAGTTGAGAAGACGCGTGCGGTAGAACGATTTCCGGAGCCGAAAAATGTTGAATCGGTGCAGAAATTTCTGGGACTCACTCGATTTTTCCGGAAATTTATACCAGGTTATGCGAGTATCTCGAGACCGTTGTCAAAATTGACTAAGAACAATGTATGTTTTCAGTTTGGAAAGGATGAAAGAGAAGCATTTAGGAAGTTGAAAGATGTGTTATGTCGACAACCAGTGTTAGATTTGTATTCGCCTAATGCCGAGACCTAGTTGCACACCGACGCCTCGTCTTCGGGGTTGGGGGCGATACTGTTGCAGAAAAACGACGAGGATAGGCAGCTACATCTAGTCCACTTCGCCAGCTGGAAAACTACAATGACAGAGGAAAAATACAGCAGCTACAAGTTAGAGGTCCTGGCGATTGTGAGAGCGCTCAAGAAGCTCTGTTCCTATCTGATTGAAATACCTTTCAGAAATGTTACCGATTGCCAGGCATTTAGCAAGACGATGTCGAAGAAAATTTCACCACAGGTCGCCAGGTGGGCTTTGACTTTGGAGGAATATCGGTACACGATAGATCATCGTACGGGTTCCAAGCTGCAGCAAGTAGACGCGCTTAGCCGTTATACGATACCTGAAGTCCGAGTGATTAACGAAGATTGGGATACCTTGCTAGAACGATTGAGGAGATGCCAGGAGGTGCACGAAGAACTGTCCGAACTGATGTCTAAAGTTCGACGAGATTCAGCGGAGGGTTATGCCATGAGGGACGGACTACTCTGTAAACAGGTGCAACAAGAATGGCTTATGGTCGTGCCAAAGCAGATTCAGGACGAGATGATCAGGATATGCCACGAGCAAGGCCACTTTGGAGTATCGAAGACGGAACAGTTGATCAAGAGAGATTACTGGTTCCAAGGAATGCAGGAGAGAGTCCATAAATTGATACTAAACTGCGTTTCGTGTATCCTAGCTGAGAGGAAACAGGGTAAGTCGGAGGGATTCCTGCACCCACTCGACAAAGGCGAAGGACCGATGGACACCTTCCACGTGGACCATCTAGGACCCCTTCCTTCAACGAAGAAAAGATACAACCACATACTTGCGGTTATGGACGCATTCACGAAATTTGTGTGGCTGTATCCAACAAAGACCACGAGTTCTGCTGAGACGATTGACAAGCTGTTGAGGCAATCTGCTGTTTTTGGGATTCCACGAAGAATTATATCGGATCGAGGTACAGCCTTTACATCAGCGGAATTTAAAAGTTACTGCGGAGAGGGAGGAATCACCCATACGACCATAGTTACAGGCGTATCTAGAGGAAATGGTCAGGCGGAGCGCTTGAACAGGACACTGATTCCTATTCTCACGAAATTAGCAGCTCCAACGCCTGGCGATTGGCACAAATTCGTTGATAAAGCCCAGCGGTATATTAACCACATCCCAACGAGGAGCACAGGAGTGCCTCCTTTTACACTTCTGTTCGGAACCAGAATGAGGCTGAGGGAAGATCCGATAATATCCGAGGTCATCCAGGAGGATCAAGCAGTTAGGTTTATGCAAAAAAGAGATGCGTTGAGAGACAGTGCCAAAGAGTCTATTTCTAAAATTCAGGCTGGAAATAGGAAAATCTATGATAAAAAGCGCAAGAAAGCGAGCTGCTACCGAGAAAATGATTTGGTGGCGGTCACACGTACACAAGGAGGACCAGGACTGGAATTTTGTGCGAAATTTCTTGGACCATACAAGATAACAAGTCTTGAGAGATGACCGGTACTTGGTGCAAAAAATAGGACAAGGAGAGTGGCCCAAGAGGACTTCAACTTCGGCTGACAACGTGAAACCATGGGTGGGAACTGATTCCTTGAGTCATCCCTAGGAGCGATTACTCCCACGAGTGACGCCTGAGGGCAGGCGTCGTGGTCAGGACGGCCGAGTGTAGAATTTGAATGGGCCCGCCCCTGGGTCAGGTGCGGCGTGCACAAATAATTAAAACCGTGAATAACCGGTTCTGATTTTTTTTTGTTCAAGTAAAGATCTTTCTAGCACGTATCAAAAAATTACCTGCTACTTTTCGCAACATTGCGGTTGACGCGAATTTTTATTTGGGGGTTCGGCGCGCCTACATGCTGCCGCACAGCGGTTTCAAATGACTAAAAGGTGGGCGAGTAGGCTAAATAAAGTGTGGATTTTTCTCAAAATTGTCGTAAGGGAGTTTTTGAGGTCAGTGATCACGAATCCACTGTCAAAAACTTCGAGAACGAAATGGCGGATCCAATATGGTGGGCGAGTATGCCATTCAAAATTTTGATTCTTTTCAATATTGGTGTAAGGGGGTTTTTGAGGTCGGCGATTACGAATCCAGTGTCATAAATTTTGAGAACGAAATGGCGGATCTAATATGGTGGGCGAGTATGCTAAATAAAGTTTCGATTCTTTTCGAAATTGGTGGAATTCGGTTTATGAGAAAAATTCCGAGAACAAAATGGCGGATCCAGTATGGTGGGCGAGTATGATGAATTGTTTCGATTCTTTTCAAAATTGGTGTATGTAAGTTTTCGAAGTCGCTGACATTGAGCATACTATTTTGTTCAAAATGAGTTTTATTTCACAATTAGAAATGAATAAAATATTCAGTAGTTAGTCCGCCATATTAGATCTGACTTTTTGTTTTTGAAATTTTTATTACCGGGTTCGTAATCAGCGACCTCAAACACCCCCGTACACTTATTTTGAAAAGAATCAAAAATTTATTCAGCATACTCGTCTACCATATTGGATCCGCCATTTTGTTTTCAAAATTTTTGACACCGGATTCATAGTGAGCGACTTCGAAAACTCCCAATCTTGAAAAGAATCGAAATTTTATTCAGCATACTTGGCCGCCATATTGGATCCACCATTTTGTTTTTAAAGTTTTTGACACCGGATTCGTAGTGAGCGACTTCGAAAACCCCCTAACACCAATCTTGAAAAGAATCGAAACTTTATTCAGCATACTCGTCCACCATATTAGATCTGCCATTATGTTTTTGAAATGTTTGACACTGGATTCGTAATCAGAAACCTCAAAAACTCCCATACACTGATTCTGAAAACAATCAAAAATTTATTTAGCATACTCGCCCACCATATTGGAGCCGCCATTTTGTTTTTGAAATTTTTGACGCCGAATTCGTAATCAGAGAGCTCAAAAATCCATGAAATAGAAAATTTGGGCCATTTTTTGAACATTTCATAGTTTTGGCCACCTTTTTGGCATTTGGAACCACTGTGCGGCTGGAGAACGTGTTGCAGCAAGTGACGTCAAGAAATACCCTAACAGAATGTTACACGATCGATATCTGTTATACAACAGGGCAAACTTCATGTTGGCTACAATCCGTTTAACGCACAAAGATGAATTTTTGTTGCCCATGAAACAATTATAGTAATTTGGAAGTTAAACCAGGGGACTGTCTCTGGACAACATCAGGCTCGGGTTTTTAAATATTTAACACGAACTTTCAAAAATTTGTGCCACAGAAGTTTATCTTCCCTTATTACGAAATTGGGGAAATTGCAGTATGAATGATATTTTCCATTAAATTTATTGTGAAATCTTTAGGTTTTATTTTGATTCCCGGTAAGCAAAATGCCAGGGGACTGATTTTTGATGTACTTAGAAGGGGACAAAACAATGGGTATTCTTGATTTTAACGAATACCACAGTTGTTTGATAAGAACAACTATTGTGATTCCATTTGTAATAACAATTAACGAGGACAACTTTTATTTTATATGTTCAATTTGTCTGAGAAAATTATTTTCCCAATAGTAGAGAAGTATCCATTTCGGGAATTTAACTATGTTGTCAATTGACGGTCACGCAAGTGTGTCGCCGTAACGTTCACCAAGTCCGCTAGGGGCGTGACGTAGTTTCTAAACGAACCCTAAACTTATATTAGAAACTGTATACATTGAATAGAAATAAAAATATAAAGTATTCATGACAATAGTCTCACCGGATAGGTGTCTGGATGTTTACCAGTGTTAATAGCATATATCCTCTTAAAAACTTCGAGAGCTTCCTCTGGGCGTTTTTTGGCAAGAAGAAATCTCGGACTTTCAGGAAAAAATGAGACAGCAATGCAGGCTACGCATTCTGGAAGCACACAAACTGCCAGGAAAACTCTCCATGAATTTATTTCTAGCCACCCATTGAAGAAATTCCAACTCCACTTTCCGGGAATAATCAACCACGCTAAACCTGAAATTTTTATTGCAAAATATAGCTGACAAATAGAATTCCATCGAAATTTCAAATGATTTTCTTTTTTCTTATTACACATTAAAAAATCGAAATTTCATTTTTATTACTTACAGGGTATAGAAATATTAGCAAGAGAAAATACGACACCCAACCACATAAATACTCGAGATCTTAGATGTTCGCTGTGAATTTCAGCAAGGTATGACATGAGGGCTGCATAGGGACCCGATATTCTATAAAAAACAAATGAATAATGGTTGAATGAGATCGTGAGATATTCCATAGATTATCGGAAATTCACTACAGAAAATCATGAGGTAGAAAATTTTCAAACGATAATCAGCGATGGAATCAATTAAATTGGAATATACAAGAGATTGAGGTTATGTGACAGTCTGTCACGTGACCGATTATTGCATATTGTGCTAAAATTTAAAAAGAATGGTTTTAAATATATAAGAGGCCGTCTCTCTGGCTCTCTTGAGCCTTTGTTGTGTTCAAATAATCCAATTTTATTGATACTATTCTTGCAACTGTTCTTAAGCCCTGTTCTTAGTTATATTCAAATTTAAAAATGATTGGAATTGCACTACTTAAACCAAATAAAATTTTGAATGGGCCCAACAGACGCACAGTGTGAAAAAGCACTTTTTTGAAGAATCGTACTTTAATGTAAAGTGGCACGTTTTCTGAATTTGTTATTTATTAATTAGTTTTTTTACTTATAATTTGCAATTGGTTATATTTGCGATATTCACATAGCCTCATTCATTGATATTTCTTCACAAAGTTGTTGAATTAGTGAAAATACTTTTTTCGAATGAAAATGGAACTTTTAGATGAATATCCTGTATTTTGTCAATTGTTAGAAACAAATTAATGGATATAACTGTTAACTATTGCATTTTCGGATTTCGAATGTATTACTCACATAGGTTTTATTATAAAAATGTGAAGGATCAATTTTAAGTTGTGAACAAGCACCATATAACAATTAGAGTTATTAGTTTAAACGATTTTTATAAACAAATTCACTTATTTGGAACAAGTGTGCATCGAAAATTTTTCTTTTCTGTGGAATCATTAATTTTCATCTGAAGAACAAGAATATTACACACTAGAGTTCCATGAAATAACATTTGTCATTGTTATAAACAATTTTTCTAAACAAATTCTTTTATTTGGCATATATGTGTAGCAAAAACTTTTCCTTTCTGTGGAGTCTTTAATTTCATCTGAAAAACAAGAATACTACACGTTAGAATTCCATGAAACAATATCCGTCATTGTTTTAAACAACTTTTGTAAACAAATTCACTTATTTGGTATATCTGTGCATCAAAAATCTTTCTTTCATGCGGAATCATCTCTTTTCACCTAAAGAAGAAGAAAATTACTTAATAGAGTTTCATGAAACAACATTTGGCAGTGTCATTAACAATATTTATAAACAAATTCTTTTATTTGGCATATCTGTGTATCGAAAATATTTCTTTTTTGTGAAATCTTCTATTACATCTAAAGAACAATAATACTACATATTAGAGTTCCATGAAACAACATTTGTCATTGTTTTAAACAATTTTCATAAACAAATCTACTTATCCGGCGTTTACATGCATCGAAAATTTATCTTCCATGCAGAATCATTTCTTTTCATCTAAAGAATAGAATTTGTGGACAACTGACTTTCATCCAATAACATTTATTATTGTTATTAACAAATCATACAATCGAATTACTTATTTAGTGTCACTGCAATTGGCTACATTGATATATAAACGTATTCCACGCCAAAGACATGGAGTTGTTTATAGAAATTGTTTATAACAATGTCAAATGTTGTTATATGGAACTCTAATGTGAATTATTCTTGTTCTTCGGATAACAGTAAATGATTCCACAGAAAAGGAAAATTTTCGATGCACAGATATGACGAATAAGTGAATTCGTTTATAACAATGACAAATGTTGTTTCATGGATCTCTAATGTGTAATATTCTTGTTCTTGATATGAAAATAAATGATCCCACAGAAAAGAAAACTTTCCGATGCACAGATATGCCAAATGAAAGAATTCGTTTATTAAAAATTCTTTATAACAATGTTAAATGTTGTTCCATGGAAGTCAAATGTGTATTATTCTCGTTTTTTAGATGAAAATCAATGATTCTTTGGAAAAGGAAAATTTTCGATTCACAGATATGCCGAATAAAAGAATTTGTTTATAAAAATTGTTTATACCAATGACAAGTGTTGTTTCATGGAACTCCAATGTGTATTATTCTTTTTTTTTCACGTGAAAATGAATGATTCCACAAAAAAGAAAATTTTTCGATACACAGATATGCTGAATAAAAGAATTTGTTTATGAAAATTGTTTATACCAATGACGAGTGTTGTTTCATGGAACTCTAATGTGTATTATTCTTGTTCTTCGCGTGAAAATAAATGATTCCACAGAAAAGGGAAATTTTCGATGCACAGATATGCCGAATAAAAGAATTTGTTTAAAAAAATTGTTTATACCAAGACGAGTGTTGTTTCATGGAACTCTAATGTGTATTATTCTTGTTCTTCACGTGAAAATAAATGATTCCACAAAAAAGAAAATTTTTCGATACACAGATATGCAAAAAAAGTGAGTTTATTTATAAAAATTGGTTGTTACAATGACAAATGTTATTTCATGGAACTCTAATGTGTAATATTCTTGTTCTTCAGACAAAAGTAAATGATTCCACAGAAAATGAAATTTCCCGAAGCACAGCTCTTCCAAATGAGTGAATTTGTTTATAAAAATCGTTTAAACTATTATAACTATAATTGTTATATGGTGCTTGTTCACAACTCAAAATGATCCTTCACATTTTATAATGGAACATATATAAGTAATACATTCGAAATCCGAAAATGTAACAGTTAACAGTTAAACCCAATAATTTTTTTATAACAATTGACAAAATACAAGATATTCATCTAAAAGTTACATTTTCATTCAAGAAAAAGAACTTCACTAATTCAACATCTTTGTGAAGAAATATCGATGAATGAGGTTATGTATATATCGCAAATATAACTAATTGCAAATTATAAATTAAATAACAAATTATTAGATGAAAAATTTAAAAACGTGCACCTCCACGTTAAAGAACGAGTCTTCATGAGCATTTAAAGCTTATTTTTGTCCCAAAAAAGTGCTTTTTTCCCACTGTGAGACGTGCCCGTATAAATTTCGATCCATTTCCATAAATGTTAACGAAATATTGGAATTCTCAAAATTAATAAACCGCTGAATATAAACCATGTGATAGGTCATGTCACAGACTGTCACATGCCATTAGGTTCATTTTCGCAATTTTGTAGATATCAAGATTTTTCTGATTTCGTCTCATCCAATTTGAATATAAAAAAAAATAAAAAGTGTGAAAATAATATTATTAAATAATACAATAATATTAAAAAAGAATGAAAATTCTTTAAAAAATTATAGATAAATATGAGCAAAAGTCATCAAGAGAGAAGTTTATACAATTTTCAAAATAGTTTCGTTAAACATTTTTGTTTCCGTTAATGGAAGCAAAAAAAACAACTCAAATTTCATATGCTTCCACGGCCAATCTTAATAAACTCGAAGTTGAATGTCCACAAAAAAAAAAAACATTTCTAAAAAAAGTTGGTCAACTTTTCCTCGAAATGATAATATTTCCGGAAATTGTAGAATCCTTGAGCAAACATATAAATTGCTACAAAAAGTAAGGTTTTAAACAAAAAAGAATAAGTTCCAACCAAAAAGGTGTATTTCCGACCAGAAGAGATTAAATTTTCACCAAATGAGGTAAACTTTGAACAAAATATTTGCAATTTAAATTTTAATCGAACTTCATTTTTTAGGTTAGAAAGCATGAAGGAATTCCGAAAAAATTGTGGAATTTTCAAGCTCAATTTACTGCATCTAAGTAAATTTCTAACAAGGTAGTTATTATTACATTACGTTGATGCAATATATTATATTTTCATTAAATAATATTTATAGCATAGTAATTATCACCAAACTAGTTGACATTTTAACTACAAGAGTTACATTTTGATTAAAACAGCTGAATTTATTAAACAAAGACGAATTTTCAACAGAAAAGTTAAACCCTTAACCAAAACAGAGTATTTTACAGAAAGAATATTAAAAATTTTCAACAAAATATTTGGGTTTTCTACCAGAAAATGTGAGTGCTAGAAGAAGTATGGAAGTGCTGAATTTCTATCTTAAAAAAATTTGTTACTGAATAAAAACTAATTTTCGCCAAAATAGTTGAATTATCAAGCAAAAAGATGAATTTTCAACTCAAATAATGAATCTTGAAACAAACAAAGATTATTTTCTAAATATAAAGTGCTATATTCAACTCAGTTGTTAAATGCGCTTCCAAAATATTATTTTAAAAAAAAATGTAATATTTGATATTTCACTGGGGGCCAAAACCAATTCAGAGTAAAAAGACAGTTTGATTTATGAAAAAAAGAATTCGCGAAAGAATAGTCGAACTCTCAAAAAAAAAAGAAAAACAGAATAAAAATCATAATATTTTCATTGATTTATCGCTCGTTTGGTAGTAAATTCAACTTTTTGGTTAAAAATCGACTTTCCGGTAGAAAGATTAACCAAACTGTTGGATATAAGTTTCTTGTTTTTTTTTTTGATTCAACATTTCTACCTAAGTTGAAAATTTTTGTTAAAAATTTTTTGTCAAAAACATCGGTTCTTTCGGAAGAAAATTCAACTACTTGATTGAAAATTCCCTTTTTTTGGTTGTATATTTGTTACCTCAGTTGAATCTTGAATCGGTTTGTAAAAACTCGCTCATTTGGGCGGAAAATCAGTCTTCCTGGTTGAAAATAATTCGTTCTAGTGAAAAATTAAAATATGGATTGAATGTCGAATAACTCCGTTTGGAATTTCTTTTGTTATTTATTTTGTTGAAAATTCTTTTTCTTTTAGAAGAAAATTAATCGTCTTGTTTAAGAAATAGGTTATTTTGGTTACAAACCCAACTGTTCTTTTAAAAATTGAACCCTCCTGCTGAAAATGTCAGTTGTCGACACAGGAGAGCAATAAATAAAACAATAAAAAATCGGCTTTTCTAATCCTCTTCGCCAATCAGTTGAGAGTATTTTCAAAAAAAAGATATCAAATTCGATCAAGAGTTTTAGACTCTGGTCTCTTTTGAAACCAATGCTGACGTTTTTTTACACCATGCGTCCCTACACGTGCAGAAAATGCATTTTTCATCCTTATTTTGAAGAAGGCCCCAACCAGGTCCTGATCAGCTTGCCTGATTTGAAAATTTATATAACGGCCCTGATGAGGTCCGACTAAGACCCGGATAAGTTGTCCTTACTATTAAGTAAGGCAATCTGACTAATATCGTACTTAAGACCCCGATGATTAGGCGTTACTTTGTTCGTTACGAAAAACTAAGTCTTAGTACTAGATATTAAAAATAAACCAAAATTCAACTTCAAATACACAGGCTGCATTGTTCTACAATGTTCCGGAAAACTCTTTTATCATGAATTTGTTAACACTTTTGCTGGATGTTGAACGCATCCAAAATTAGATCAAATTTTAAGTCACATTACTACATATATTGTGTGCAAGAAGATTTACATGCGATGCACATGAGTAGAATTTTTTATTGTTTGAAACTATGAGAAACACAATGTCACTAAAGTTTGGTATTCCTCTCGCTTAATTAAACCTTAAGTTACCGTACTTCAAAAGCTTAGTATTATTTATTAGCATGTGCAGCGATAGTTTCAACTGAATTCAAATGGGTCCGCGCTTTTCGGTACGTGCGCAGTTGAGAGCCGTAGCGTCAATGTAGATCAATCATGATTAGTCGACCTAAAAGAAGAAAATCATCACCGAACAGGACGCAGTCATCAATCCGCCATCCACGCAACGTTGTGATACTATGACATGACATGACTGTATCGGTTATTTTTTCAATTCTTCGCATATTCCAGTCTGTACCGAATGGGAGTAAATGGAATTAGTAAAAATTGACGCAGGGACAAATTCATATCTGAGGTTCAAGTATATTCAGTGTACATGGAAGAATAGAAAAGTGAATCCCCGAGTTGGATATGCTTTTTATTTCCTGGAGTGCGATTGTCCCTTCCGGTACACTGAGAAAAATATCGTGTATCCAGAGCTCACATAGTTGAAACGCCGCCTCGATGCCGCTCGAGGGGAATCTTCCCCCGCCAGTCGCCACTCATCGGC
>WSXT02106531.1:0-25490 GCA_011762715.2 Neuroterus valhalla
CTTCAATCGAAATGGAAATTGTAAATAATCCCTGTCGATCAAGTAATTAGGCATTAAAAATGGTAGAGCATAGTAGTATTTAACGAGTTCTAGCGAGTCACAGCGAGTAAAATATTACCAAAACTCTTAGTGTGAATAATCTTATTACTAATATTTGGAATAAAAAAGCTTACTTAACGTATTTAAGCGCAGGAATAACACGAAATATTGCATTTATTTTCTTAATTCAGAGTATATTCGGAAGTGACTTGCCCCTCGCTCTATGCCACTTCTGATTGAAAAGAATATTGTCTATTTTATTTTATTTTCCATATTTTATATCTTATTTTCCAGTTCAAATATAAGTCCAGAGAATTATCGCAGTTACGTAAAATCGAATTAAAGGAAAGTCAGAAAGAAAGGGGTTCATTATGCATCAGCTTCTGCATTACGAAACTTTTCAACTAATGTATTCAAGCAGCGGCCGGATCGGGATACTAAAACAAAACCGGAAAATGACTGGAAGTTGCCGCCTTGGTATTCTCATTTTTTAGACTTTTTAAAGAACCTTGATGACTATTGCTTTTAGAATTCGAATGTTTTTTCTCTTAATATAATATTCTCTGATTGTATATGCATGTGTTCAGAATAGTGCATGAATGTCTGTATCCTTGCCATGGTTGCATTTCTTTTGACCGATTACCTTTCCCACGGCGGTTTATAGTAGTAAAGCAGTCACTTGTATGCACTTAAGTAAGTACGCGTATGGCAGTATGAGAAATCCTTGTCGTGGGCGTGTGTGTTTCGATGAAATGATGCAACGGTAACTGTGCTGCTGATCTAGTTTGGTAATCGAACGCACAGAATTTCATTTTCGTTTAGATTAGCACTCACATTCAGTGCATACTCAAATTTCACTCAAATTTTTAGAAAAATTTGAAGAATTTGCGATTAGAAAACTTTTAATATGCAAACATTAATTACTAAACGGAATTGGGGTAATGTTTTCGGCACCCGATCCTGAATGTTTCATAATCGCGGAAGGAACATTCATATGTAAATTTTAGGCTTTTATGACAATTTTAGTAATGCGCCTAATATCCTTTATGTGCGGCTTGGACTAATATTAATAGATCTATGATTTTTTTATAGAATGAAGTTGATCCTTTTTTTCTGTATTTGGAATTACAGATTAAAATTTTTAATGAAAAGTTCTGCTTTCGGAATGACCAATATATTTCCGTTATCTAATGATCATAATATAATGATCTAGAGAGAGAGAAATGATTATTTTATGACCTTGTCACACTCTTTCTTCCGCATATGTAGCGATTAATTACATAATCCTAATTACGGCCTCAATAAGACATGATCTCTTTAAAGTGGGTTCCATTGATATCATCAAGAAGAAACTGAAAAATATAACTATATGTATCTATGTTAGTCAGAATCAATATTTCCTGCAATCTTTGTAATTCATTTGATTCTTTCTCCCAATTGAATTGTTTCTCAATATTCATAAAAGTAACCATACTCAATAGGGTGGTCCAAAACTGCATTAGAAAATTTTTTTTCTCGAATTTTTATGCGAAACGCTCGGAAATTCGTTCGAATAAAACAAAAAAATTACCACATTTTTTTTTATTTTCGAAAAAAATTATATTTCGAGGTGACGCAAGCCCCATGAAGTTTAACTCGTATTTTCCATAAGAAAAATATACGTTTTTGTAAATTATATTTAGAATTCTCAATATTCGGGTGAATCAAGTTCGAAATTCACCATTTCTCTTCCGATTAGTCACAGAATGCGAAAAAATATTACTTTTCAAATATCACCCCCATAAGTCTGTTTTATAGGATCCCAAAAAAACCGCCATAGGTGAAAAAATGGGTTTTTCGAGTTTTTAGCGATAATGATGATTTATTTGCGGTTTTCTTGACGCAGATTGTTTTGAATATATGAAATACTACTTTCTACTGATAATTACATATTTATTTAAATTGTTCAAACAATTTATTATTGTTTTTAGCAACTCTCTCTTAGAAAAGGGTTAGAAAGACAAGTTTTTTTCTGAATTTCCCAACTTATTTTCAACGTTTCAGTGAAAGCGAGGTAATAATCAATCAAAGTTAAAAAAAGTAATTCTTCAAACAATTTGTTAATAATTATAACAATATTCTTTTAGGATAATGCTACAAAGTTGCGCTTTTTTCTGAAATTTTCAACTTCCCGTCCACTTTTCACTCAAAGTAAGTAATTATTTAATTTAATTTAGCAAAAATTATTGTTTAAACAAAGTGTAAATGTTTATAGCTATATTCTTCTAGATAATTACTACATAGTTGCGGTTTTTTTCCTGAAATTTTTAACTTTTTATCACTTTTAAATTAGATAAGAGTAGTAATTAATTCATGTTAAACAAACAATTGTTTAAAAAATTTATTATCATTGCAAATAATATTTCCTTTGCTTAATGATAGAAACTTGCGGTTTTTTTTCTGGAATTTTTAACTTTTTGACCACTTTCCACTTGAATTGAACGAAAATAATTGTTTAGGAGAAGAACAAAAATAATTTGTTCAAAACAATACAATACTATTTAAAATATGATTCTCTCTAATGTTTAATTATTATTTGTTCACAACTAAAGAGGTAAAGCAAAGTTAAACATGTCAGAAATTTTTTTTCCAGAATTTTTATGCAAAATGCCCGGGAATTTGTCCGAATTAATAAAAAAAGGCATTTTTTTTGTTTTTAATTATATTTGGAGGTGGCGCAAGCCCCATTGAGTTTAACACGTATTCCTCATTAAGGAAAAAAGACGTTTTTGTAAATTTTATTCAAAATTTTCAATATTAGGTGAATCGAGTTCGAAATTCGACATTTCTCTTCGAAAATAGGCACAGAATGCGAATAAAGTATAACTTTCCAAATACCACCCCCATAAGTCTTTTTTATAGGATCCCAAAAAAAAACCGCCAAACCTATGAAGTTTAACGCGTATTTCCCATAAGAAAAAGAAGACGTTTTTGTAAATTTTATTCAAAATTTTCAATATTAGGTGAATCGAGTTCGAAATTCGACATTTCTTTTCGAAATTGGGTACAGAATGCGAATGGAATATTACTTTCCAAATATCACCCCCATAAGTCTTTTTTATAGGATCCCAAAAAAAACCGCCAAAGTGGAAAAATGGGGTCTTCGAGTTTTTGGCGATAATTATGATTTTTTGCACTTTTCTTAACGCAGATTGTTTCAAATACATAAAACACTATTTTCTTTTGATAATTAGATGTTTTTTTAAATTGAAAAAAATTTATTATTGTTTTTAGCAACTCTCACTTAGAAAAGGGTTAGAAAGTCAAGGTTTTTTCTGAATTTTTCAACTTATTTTCAACGTTTCAGTTAGGGCGAGTTACCAATCAATTAAAGTTAACAAAAATAATTGTTTTAACAATTTTTTATTATTCATAACAATATTCTTTCAGAATAATGCTACAAAATTGAGGTTTTTTCTGAAATTTACAACTTTTTATCCACATTCCACTTGAAGTGGGTAATTATTTAATTTAGCAAAAATAATTGTTTTAAGAGATTGTGCATGTTTATAGCTATCTTCTTCTAGATTATTACTACATAGTTGCGGTTTTTCCTGGAATTTTAAACTTTTTATCAATTTTCAATCAGAGTATAGTAATAATTAATTCATGTTTAAAAACGAATTATTGAAACAATTTATTATCATTGTTAATAATTTTTCCTTTGCTTAATGAATGAAACTCATGGGTTTTTCTGAAATTTCAAACTTTTTGCCCTTTTTTCATTTGAATTGAGTTACTATTTATTTCAATTTAACAAAAATAATTTTTCAAACAAATTAATAATGTTATATCTATCTTCTCTTAGACGAGTGCTGAAAAGTTGCGGTTTTCTTCTAAACTATGAAGCTTTTTATCAACTTCTTACTTTGTGAGGTAATAATTATTGCGAGTTAACAAACATGCTTATTTGAACAGTTTATTATTGTTCATGACCATTTTCTTTCAGATTTGTGCTAGAAAGTTTTGGTTTTTTCTGAAATGTTTAACTTTGCTCTACATTTTTAGTTGTGCATAAATAATTAATAAATATTAGAGAGAATCATATTTTAAATTGTATTGTATTGTTTCAAGTAAATTATTTTTGTTCTTTTCCCAATGTTGAAAGAAAAATTAATAAAACAAAAAAGCTGCATTCATTCAGTGAAATTTCAGTTTCGAATTTTTTACTAAAATTATCGATCTCCAACGCAAAAATTGAATTTTTTAGAAAGAAGTTCAACTTTCAAACAGAGAGTTGAATTTTCGACCTAAAAATATAAATTTTCATTCAAAAATTATGATATATAAAATTTCCTTTTAATTTTAAATAAAAAACAATCTGATTCAACTAACAATCATATCCATTAAATCTAAGTGAATTTCATTCAAATCCCATTCAGTGCAAAGTTAATCATTTCAGACAAAAACACAACTTCTGGCTAGTTACTCTAATTGGAAAAGGATAAAAAGTTTAAAATTTCAAAAAAAAAACAATGTAGTAGCAGTCTAGAAGAAGATAGCTATAAACATTCGCAATTTGTTTAAACAATTATTTTTGCTAAATTAAATTAGATAATTACCCACTTCAAGTAAAAAGTGCACAAAAAATGGTAGATTTCAGAAAAAACCGCAACTTTATAGCATCATTCTGAGGATATATTGTTATGAATAATAACAAATAATTTAAACAAATATTTTTGTTGAGTTCAATTGATTATCACCTCGCCCTAACTTAAACGTTGGAAATAAGTTGAAAAATTCAGAAAAACCTTGAATTTCTAACCCTTTTAGTTGCTAAAAACAATAATAAATTGTTTAAACAATTTGAATAAACATCTTATTATCAAGAAAAAGCAGTATTACATGTATTTGAAACAATCTGCGTTCAAAAAACCGCAAAAAATCATAATTAGCGCCAAAAACTCCATTTTTTCACATATGGGGGTTTTTCGGACCCTATAAAACAGACCTACTCGATTCATCTAATATTGAGATTTCTGAACAAAATTTACAAAAACGTCTTTTTTTCTTATGGGAAATACGCGTTAAACTTCAAGGGGCTTGCGGCACCTGTAAATATTATTTTTTTTTAAAAATGCATTTTTTTTATGGATTCCCACGAATTTTCGTGAATTTCGCATAAAAATTATAAAAATTCGAAAAAAATCTTTTGTAGTGCATTTTCGGACCACCCTATTGCTCAATCACGAGGATAAAATTATTTTAATCGGGACCCGTGACCGTCTTTAGACCCCCATGCATCACTGCATGAAGAGTCCTTCTGAGAAAGGGATCCATAAAAGACATCCCGAGCCCTCATTTGGACCAGACATATTTGTGTAAGCGAACTGGATTTGGAATGAGAGACCAAAATCCGCAATTTCTTAAAATGTTGATTTTCTCCTGTCAAAACAAGATTTTCCGAATCTATAGCCTTAAATTCTTCGTTTTGTTCCAGACTACACCAATTGAAAGTGTAGGTTCTGAATTTTGAATAAGGGATAAATATCATACATGAAAACAAGTTTTTGAATAATTAGGCAGGACATTAGGCAAAATTATACAGTTATACTTACCCAAAACAGTTAGGAAAACAAACAGCGTCGGGAACAAGATGATAGAAAAGTTCATTTTTTATAAAGTTGGAGAAAACTAATTAATCAAGAATTTTTGAAGCAACTTCATATGCTAATGTTTGATAGCAGATTGAATACAAGCCTTTATATATTGGGGGAATTTCTCTCACTTGATTTCCTTAATACCATAGTCACATTACGTTCAATGACGATACACGTTATCACATATTTACAGAGTTATTGGAATACATTTTTTTTTCCATAATCAAATCGATGCTATGCTATACAGTTAATGGAGATAAACATTGTTTGGTTAAGTTGAGAGTGTCGCGTCCGTGGCGGTGTCAAACCTTGCTCACACGTGTACTACCAAACGTCCGTTGCTGTGGGAAATTGAAAATCAAAATTTAGCCATGCATAGAAGAAAACTGCCCCTATGGAATCAGAATAATGGAAACTCATGTAGATTTTTACATATGAAATTGCCAAAAAACTTTGAGAAATTCATATGAAGCGTGATTCTTTATGTATTTAGAACTAAAAAGATAACATCTCTCCTTGCAAAAATTTAAGGAAATATTTACATTTTATATGACCATGTCATTACCGTCCGTGTGTTCCTTCGACTACACAGACAGTCATACTCGGCTTTAGATGAATGAAACTTTGAACTTTCGTTCAACTTATGTATTCTCCAGACATTCCTTCGGTCACGTACACAATGCATTTTATTGTTGCCTAATTTATTTTTCCTAAAACACAAAAATCTCAAACTTCAAAGAGTTTTTGGGCGCCAGGCGCGCATGCGCCAGCTGGACACTCAAAACTCTACCCAAAATAACTGAATCGTAAAGGCGGCCAAACTTTCGCCCGACACTGCTCAGCCCTCGTTAGAGTGGAGGTAGAGGGGACGGGCTAGTCACTTCAAAAGATCTCACAAACGTCACAAATTTGGGGTTTCCTCGTAAATAACACGTTCTATTTTCAAGTTTCATAAAAGGTTGTATTTATTTCACAATCTGGAGCTAAGAGGTCGGTATTTGAATTTTGAGGCGTTACAATAATTGGGAGCACATGGCAGGGGCCATGTTCTAAGAAGTACAATTCAACGGGGCAGTAAGTCAAGCAGCAGCACAAGGTAGATAGATCAAAAACAACAATTGACTATGGTAATCAACCTAGGCAGGCTCCAAGGCTTCGTCGACACTTCCAGGGCGGGCAATTTATGAATCGATAGATGTAAAGCATAATTCCATGTTTTGTGAGGGTTTCAGAAACTAAACAATTTTCAACAAGCAATTCGAGCCATAAGGCACACAATGGCGGCCGGAGGCAAAGACAGAAAAATGAAAATTTAAGTGAGGAACAACAAAAATGCAAGTGGACGGTAGAAGAATAAAGTCGGGCTTATGGGACCAGAGGGGCCCTGATTTTTCCACATAACAAGGATCAATAATAAGAGAATTATTCCACAAGAGCTTGGAAACACGCGAGGTTCCACGTAGTCAGGCAGCGAAACTTACTCTTTCAACATTCATGACATGAAAGGAAATCATGATCACGGGGCATTTATTGGGGTTCTCACTCACACGATTATCAAACTGACCTTACCTCTTGAGAGAGAAACGCACTGAAGTTAATGTTCGGATTTACTACAAATGTATAGAGTTCTGCGCGAGAAGAATACGATGTTACGTTCCGGCACGAAGCTGTGGGACGAAAGAGAACGTGGCATGTATAGACTCGAGCACGTCGTTGCGACTCCTTTGGGCGAACCTCCATTGGCTCGCGCTGATTGGGTGCTTCCTTGCGCTGCCGTTGGATTAGTGATTCAGCTCGGCTGGTCTTCTCTGCCATCGCCACGCCGTTGCTGTGCAGGAACGGTTTCGTACATGGAGCCTGCAATTTAATTAAGAAAACTAGAGAGAAAGAAATCCGTGGGGTCTACCGATATGAGGAGACTATCGTCCTCCCTGAACCATGTACACCCGCATTGGCAACTATCCGCAATAAATCTAAGGTGGCTAGACCTGATTCTCATCTCATCGCGGAAGTCTTGAAGTAGATCTGGAATACCGCATCCTTCCTCAAAAGAATTGCTGACGTGGACAAAGGTTACGCTCCCAGGCGAAAAAGTCATCCTCAAAGCTAAAGGAAGTCTCCACTCCGTCTATGGCTTTGTAGGCATCTAATAAAATCACGTCAGATTCGGAGATAGTTGGAAACAAAAAACGGGCAGGCGAGAACAAGATTGAACTTGAATCTCAATTCTTAGGTTGGAGAAAGACAGCGAACGGAATCCTAGTCTTCTATAGGCCTCTAGAGTTCCAGATATATATCCCTCGATGTGCCTCGTTGAATGGCGTCGCAGCAAGGTCGCAAACAGAAAAATACAAAACAAAACGCATGAGCCCTCGAATCCTAAAATTACCGTGAAAAATGCCATTGAAGTGTCGTGCCACTTGCCAGAACGGAATGCTTAACGGAATTGATTGAAAAAATAATTAATAGAAGACGTTGACATATCAAAGAATTAGATACTAGCTAACTCTTATATATTCCATCAAATAATTTGGTTGATATCCCTAGTAAATATCAGTGAAGGTTGACGTTTCCTTCTTGAGGAAAACAAATTTTTTTAACAACTTCATCGTTATGGAGCATTGTCCAAATACTGCAAGTGAAACTATCATTCTGGCAACGCTGTAACAAACAAACGAAATTCCTCTCTGAAATACCTTAAGATGTTTTCAATTGTGAGTTGTAAAAGTTCAATAGTTAGAACAGTTCACAAGTATTTCAATGTTCAGCTACTGGATGGTATAAAAAACGTTGTCAGTTGGTCATGGATTCTTAGGCATGAGGTCCGGACCCATGCCTAAGTTCCGTCTTGTTGCAGCTCCAATTCCCTCTTCTCACTTTGGGAGAGCTTCGGCAGTTCACAGTAAATCATGAGTTAGATTTTCAACACCATTTATGATAATAGATATTCCTAGAAAACGTATTTAAAATCTTTTGCAAAAAACTGATAATTGAAACTTTATGATAATCGATTGAATATATTAAGATGAATATGTGGGTACAGAGACACCCTCGGCCTTCAGAGACACCCTATGTCAGAAAGAATGTATTTCACCATTATGTCTGTCTATCTGTGGTACGACATTCTCCTCAGGAATCTTATGATGGTAAATTCCTCTTGCACACTTTCTTTGGTCAAGGAAAACAGGTCAAGTTGATTATTCATCCTGCTGCTGTCGAAATTTATGATCTTAGTCCTAAGAAATAAAACTGAGGAAAGTTAAGATTCCACTTCCTCATGAAACACCGTTAGGTATGACAAATAGACAGGAGACCAAATATATAGGTTCAAGAAAGTTCTACATAGTTGTCACATAACAGAAAAATGTGACATAAGATCCAACATCAGATTTCCTTGCTATGAAAATTCTTACAGACGATGATCAGGAACGTAAGACCAACTGCTCAAACAAGGCATCCTGCAAGAGACGGAAGTGACATCAGAACAAGGAGGAATATCAACATCTTAGTTCCTTCTACGCCTCGTGATCTGGCTGAAATGGATGATACCCTCCGTGAGGATCTCTCGGAGGATATCGACATCTGGACCATAACTTGTTCAGTTTATGATGCGGCGAAAGCTTTGGCATTAACTAAACAAGAAGATCGGCTGGGCAAGACAAAGCGCGTCCCGTATGCAGTGTGTAATTGACTACATAAAATCTGGTAAGCCTTTTATGGCAAGGGCCCGAAAGTTCGCTCATGAAATGGGGATTCATCATCACACATTGAAAATGTTAAAGATGATGACCACCAAGCAGCACATTGTTGAAAAAATACGAGTATTATCTGACGCAAGCAGGAGAATAAGAAACGGAGATGGGTGAGGAAAAATCAAAGGTCCTCGCTTACCTCGCTTTCCTCGCTTTATTGCGCCTCTTCAGCTATCCTCCTATTTTTGTCAAAAACCCACCAAAGTCCAGAAAAGTCGAGACATTTTAGAGAGAAATTTACGGCGTGAAACACCAACTGAATGAATTCATTAATAAAGTCATGCGTTTAAAGTAGCTGTGCAATAATCTCATTGTATCCGAGAGGGAATGCCCACGAATAACTGCTTAGGAGGTAAAGAAAGTATTTAGGGGCACGAAGAACTTCTCTGCTGCTGGTACAGGTTGTATTAAGGACTTTTGATGAAAGAAGTTGACTTCTACATACCTACATTTATATTGAATAATAGGATTGTTCAGATATTGGGATCTGTATGGAGTAAGATTCACGAACAGCGACGATCAGGAAGAGGCACAGCAGGCTGTCAGAAAAACCTGCAAGTTCGTTCCAAACCATCAACGCAATTTATGACGGTCAAGATTTTTACAGGAAAGCTTTCAATTTCCTCTTTTTTCTTCTCCCCTTTTGCATACCAGTATTGCCACTGTCTCTTGCATGGATGATTCAAAGATCTACGCTTCTGGGTCTTGAGTTAGATTCATCCAGAGATTCATCTGAAACATGGACGATTCAAAGGTGTGAAAATCGACCCTGGGCTTGTAAACCAAAATGCTTTTAGACAATTTAGCGCTTGGGAGCCCTTCGAATACCTAGGCGTGCCTGAGAGCCGTGTTCAGCTTACAATAATAGTGGAGGAGGTTCTCTAAAGCAGTCAAAAACACCTTCTTCGATGGTTCTAGTCACCCAACCTATCGCCGTTGGACAAAATGTTAGCAATGCTTCATCAAGATGCCCTACTCCCTAAAGTACAATTGAAGGATGCAGAGGCTAAAAACTCCCTGCAAAAATATGCAGACAAGACGATGCATGTAAAAGATCAATCATTATTACCTGAGGCATAAACGCCGTGAGTCCCTATATAATATACTCTTGAAATGTTTCATTCACGCAGGACTGACGTAAATGTACAAATACAGTGCGTCCCTGGCAGTGCTTACCTACTATCTTTGTCGCTCTTGTAGCGTTGGCCATGACTCTGCTCTGTCGAAGGCTTCGAGAGAGATAAAGTGAATTATTGTGAACAAGATGTGCCCAATGTAGTAGAACTATAAACTCTTGCTAGAAGTACACAAAACGCCTAAGATCGTGCTCCTTGACTAAACTTTACAGGTAAGGAAATCAAAACAAAGGAGTACTACAAATACAACAGAACGCAGCTAAAGCGACTCCAACCTAAATATGCCAGAAATACGCTGTTGTACGTGCTACGTAGACGCAGAAAGCGGTCATAGTTGGATTGCACGTGACCTGACGACACACAAGGGTTTGTGATTCTTGATTTTGTCCTGCATGTTGTTACTCACCTCTGGGTCGTGTGGCGTGGTCCTAGGTTTACCGCGGGTCTACTCGGAGCTTGTACCGTTTCCCTGAATAACAGTTGCTCCCACGAGCATCCTGCGGACTATGTACTGCGGCAGTTACTGTGAATTTTTTCTCATGAATTATGAATCTTTATTTTGGTGATAATCCCATGACAGGTTGTGATGTATTTGGATTTATTTTCCTACATCAAATGCAGCAAAATTAAATTTTTCTTACGCAATTCCCTACCTTGGTAATCCGAAATCATCTTCTGAATTAGTTTATTACTGTTCCGGTACGTTGATGTCCATTTCTTTCACGGTAATGTTCAATAATTGTTCTTACATACGGGTGACTTGTATCTAGACAGATGGAATTTTTTGTTCTGATTTCGAGATTATCAGCATGTTCTTATCTTCCTCTGATTTTGAGGACACCATTTCCCTTGGCATATTCCAAACAAAGTTTTTGCAGCACGCCGTTCTTATTCTGTTTCTCTTCTTTCATGTTCTCGCCCATGAATAGTAAGTATGGATTCGAGGCACACATTCAGAATTTTCAGATGTGGTAACCAGACTAATTATTGCTTCTGATTCGATTGGGATTTTCGTTTGAGCTTTATCGGAAAAATAAGAAAAAGCTGGTACCTGAAACCATCTATGATGGATATCAAATGCAGGAATTGGAACGTTCCTTTACGTTTAATCCAATGACTCCAAAATTTTTAATAGCAAAGTATTTTTTGACTTCTTCGTGGAGCTCACCTTAATCAGTGTGACAGAAGAGTGTGACATCGGGATTCTCCTGTTGATTCAGTGACGACTCCATTGGTCCATTCATAATCCATCCAACTTTTGTTTTGGATAGAATTAGTACATCTCGCCATTATTGGAGAATTTGTCGTGATACTATAAGGGGGGTACTCTACCAAAATAAAATAATTGGTTCACCTTCTTGGATTAGAGATACACCAACTTGTCTTAGATACGGGTATTTTCGTATCGATAATTTATAAATGTCCCTTTTCTGTTCAGGTAAGTTTTAATCTTTCATTGTTCTTTTTTTTATTGTAGAATGTTTTGCTATTGATTCCTGCCACTTCAGTTATCTGCAACTGCTAAGTATTAATCGTAACGGAATATGTCACTTGTCCACTTGCAGCACAATGATACATTTGGGCTTCCAAGTCCCAAACTCCTGGCAAGATTTTCATCAATTAGTGATTCCTTCTTGCAAGCACATCGCTACTGCAGTCCCTGGTTTTTGATCGCTGGTTTCATGGAGCATTGGGTAATGAAATTTAGGGCAGTCATTGATTCCACAAGTCCGTCGATCCTGACACTCGTCAACATGTTTTTCAAGACAGCATTAGCGCGCCCTGTCTACCGCTTTCCTTCTTGTTTAGAAGGAAGATAAGTTTTTACACAGGCTCTGCATGTATCCTTTTGCTGGCTGAATTTTCGCTCTCTTTTCCTTGACGTTTACAAAATCTCGTTCGATTTCCCTTAAACTCTTAGCTAAATTCAATCCGATCCTAGATGTTGAATCTTCTTTTGTACTTGACGCCTTTGATCTGGTATGTAATTTTGTTTGCACTGCAGGGGACGGATTCTTAGCAATGAAAAATTAGGAATATCTTCAATAATTTATTTGGATCCAATTTTATGTTTCAAACATTAGTCATTACTGGTAAGTGATCTTTTCTAAAGATCGATTCGATGGTTCTGACACAGTTATCGCAGCCCTCGTTACCTTCTTTGGATTCTGAGGTCATAAATTCAGGAATGTTTTGCCTCCCAAAACTTGCCCTGGCTGGAACTCGAAATTAAATGATATGTAAGGCTTAAGCGACAATCTGTAGATTTTTCTTCTGCGTGCACTCATCACTTCTGAATGTTCGAGCTGTTTATGAGAGTGGAATATTTTTTCCAAGGTCACTTATCAGACTCACAGACCTATTCCGATTATATAAATAACGTCTTCAACTGGATAGTCACTGTTGGTCTAACGCTTATTCTACAGAAAATGGTCTTGCTAATAATTGCTCTAAATTTCTGAATGATCTTGTTTCTATATACAACATGATTATTCCTTAAGAAAAGCATGTTCAACCTAATTCAACAAAAGTATCAGGACCCTCTTTCTTACATACTTTCTTACTTTCTTACTTTTTTGGTCGAAGTATGGACCCTTTGCCTACAGCTACGTGTATCTATCTTGGGGAAGTTCTAATTTGCCCTCATTTTTATTATATTATATTATTGATGCTTGATCTTGATTTCAAGATGAACATGTCTTGCTGCGTCTCTTAATTGAGTCGAGACATAGAACATCGTCTTCGTTTTATGATCAAGTCGAGGCTCGTCTTGGCTCTCCTTGGTTCGGCTCTGTATGGTTCACAGATGTGGAGGATTCAAATTGATGAGTGGAAAAATTCCCAGTTCTAGAAATAAATCATTTTCAAGTTGAAAATTTAGAATCTGTGCATCTTCAAGAGTATAGCAGTAAGAAAATTTGCTCTAAAAAGATGAAAATTGGCATTTTTATAAACTGTAAGCAGCACGCAAAAACGGACAAAAGGATTACGTAGACAAAGAGATTTCGACATCCCCGGTTGTGCAGACGACAATTTTATTGCCTGTAGCCATAAAAAATCGACTGAAGACATGAAAACTCGACTTCAAGTCCTATAAATTCGTCTTCCAAGTCATAGAGATTAGTCTAGAAGAGGCAGAAGTTTGTCTTGAGACGTACAATAAAATCTCGCTCTGTCTTAAAAATGAGATGTAGAATTTTTTCTTCACATCGTCTCCACTAAGACTTGATTGGGCGCAATTCAAGTTGGAACCAAGTCGAAGCATTTTCACTTGGGCAAATACCGAAAAGGTGGCTGTCGAAAATTTCAAAAACTAAATGGCGCATCCAATATGGCGGACAAGTATCCTGAATGAAGTTTTGATTCCTTTGAAAATTTGTGTAAGGAGGTTTGTGATGTTGCTGATTACGAATCCGGTGTTAAAAATTCCAAAAACAAAATGGCGGATCCAATATGGCGGACAAATATGCTCAACAAATTTTTTATTATTTTCAAAATTATATACGGGGGGTTTTGAAGTCGCTGATCACAAATCCGGTATCAAAAATTTCAAAAAAAAATGGCGGATCCAATACTGCGGTTGTGTATCCGTGTCATGAACAGAATGATAAGAAATATTAAAGGAAGTGACGCAGTTCATTTCGAAATGAAAAATAGTACACATTTTTCACTGCAGGCAGCGCTTACTACAGTAATTATTCCTATTTAAGTAATGGATTTAAAAAATATTATATTCTAATGTGAGAAACTGTTCTGAATATTGATATAAAATCTTTAGACACTACATGAGGCACTATAACCATCGTTCTTATAACGCAACTGCCTCGAAAAACAAGAATTTCATCGGTTTTTAAGGCAGTTTTCGTAAACTGGAAAGCTAAGAATCAGATCCTCCTAGGAGCCTACGAAAAACGTCTTCAAGATTTCTTTCTCTGGTATTGACTTTTGGAAAGTTTATTTTCTATCAAAAGAGGTCGAGCTTCGTCATCAAAAAGTGTTTTTTTTTCAGGTTTTTCTTCTTTTCGATCTCGCATTTGAATCGGTAAAACTGTAGGAAGGATGAACACGTATATTGTCAGAATCATCGGGATGTCTGGCCGCGAGCGCGGTGGATAGTCCCAGAGGAAGTTTTTCATTGACAAGAATGATGAATTTGCTCAACCAGTTTTCGGAGTTGTTGAGAAATTCGTCTTCGGTTCTATGAAATTTTTTCTACTTTTCTTTCAATTTAAAAATCGTTGAACTTAGAACTCCTTTTTTATCTTCGGATGATTTATTAGCTTTTTTTTAGCTTTTAAGTTATCTCTTCTCCTATATTTGTATATGTCTCTATCCCGTTTTTTTCCAGCACCTTTTAAGGAGAAGAAAAATTTATTTCCTTGTTGAAGCATCTGATGAACTTTAATCATTGGGACCTGAAAGACAAGCCAATAAATGATATTATTGATGCAAGTCATCAAGTATTTTTACGTCTCATAATCTGATAGTTCAGTACTTTGTAGAAAAATCCTTACAACCTGAGGGGCAGTTAGATGCAGCTAAGTTTTTGATATTTTTCAAGAAAGAAGTCTAAGAAACAACTCTGAACAAGTCCCATGGCTGAACACGATTGAACAAACTTATTTTTCTTCATTAAAAAATTTTTCTATAAGATTGTGGAGTTTCTCCGGGAAAACTGTTAATGATTCATTATATAATAAAAAAAAGCTTCGAAGTCCTACGTAATTGGAATATCTACGCGCCTCATGACAAGAGGAGATCTGCCACGACAATTGCTAACGGGTTGCCTAGCAAATCTACGAAATTTCTGGGAGAGGTACAGGAGAAATCATGTGATCCTGACGACTAGCTCGCCGCCTGCTGCTGTTCAAGATGAAAGGAAGGGTGCTAGGAATCCTCAGCCCGAAGTCTACGATTTTGAATCTTTTGCTGAAGTTGAAGAACGCTACGAAGAGGCTATCGATTACATCTTATCAAATCTTCCTGATGATTTACTTGCTGGGAGCAATCAAGGTAACGAGGATAAGCCGGACGTTGGCCGACGCTTGAAGTTGCCAACTATTTCGATTCCTGTCTTCTCTGGTATGTATTGTGAATGGTGAGTGGACGCGGAACGTTTACATTACTTGAAATCAAGTTTTAGAGGAAAAGCGTTAGTTGTCGCACAAAACAAACCGGGTACTTCTGGTTATTTTCAAATTATTTGGAATAACTCAGAATAGCGTTACAATAATTGTAAGTCGTTGATCAATGAATATTTAAAACATATTGTTGAGTTGCCAGATCTTCCTTCGGATTGGTTGAATTATTTGAATAATATGCGGAATGTTGTTGTGACCGTGACCACTGCATTGAAGAATCTAAACCGTCCGATTGATGAGGGGAATAAGTTATTTGTTTTCATACTGATTAATAAATTGGATGGAAATTCTCGAGATCAGTGGGAGTTGTCAACGTGTGGCATTACTGATCCGCCTTCTTTTGACCAATTTAATGAATTTCTCGACTCACGCATCCGTACCCTGGAGGTTACTATATACATTAAAAAGCGATACGAAGGGAAAAATGTTAGCTCGTCTGCTACGTCGAAGCAGAAGGTTCACGCGCATAAATATTCGTCAAACTCAGCTTGTCAGATATGTAAATGAGAACATAATCTTTATGTTCGTTCTGTGTTCAAGAGTAAATCTCAAGATCTTATGAATCAAGATTGGTGCAAAGTCATTCCGCTCAGAGTGAGGTCGATTCGAAACCTAATTCGAAGCAAGGGGATCCGGTTTCTTCTTATCTTCACGCAACAAGTAAAAATCGACCAGCTGCATTGTTAGCGACAGCTCGAGTACTAATAGAAGCAACTAATGGTCGTCGTGTTTTTGTTCGCGCAAGGATAGACCAACGGTCAGAAGCTACATTTATTTCTGAATCTGTCGTGCAGATGTTACGAATGCCGCGTACAAAGTTCAATGTAACTGTTTCTGGCGTAGCAGCTAAAGTTTCTGATCAGGTTTATCATTCCGTTTCAGTTATGATTAAGAGCCCTAAGTCTTGTGTGACAACGCTTACAACTCAAGCATTCAAGCTTTCAGAACTGACCGCTTATGTCCCTTAACAATTTACGTTTACAGATATTCCTAGTAACTTACGCGAGCTTGATCTTGCGGATCCAAGAATGGATTCGAATGATCGTATCGATTTAATAATTGGGATTGATCTATTTGGTCAAACGTTACTCGATGGTGTTCGTCACGATGAAACAAGGAATCTCGTCGCCCAGCATACGATATTCGGTTGGATAGTTTCTGGTTCTTTGCAAAAATTGCCCGTTTAGGTGTTTCACATAAATGTACGCTATATTCAGGCGCACATTTTTCATCGCAAAATAGATTTGTTAAAAACAGGTGAAACACTCACGACTAAGTCTCCATTAAAAAATCTTAATCCGTTCCTTGATCATGCTGGCATTGTACGCCTTGGTGGCCGGTTACGCCAATCGAAATTGTTGGCATATCAAGATTCGCCCATTATTCTGCCGAAACATAGAATATCTAGACTTATACTAGAACAGTTCCATTGTAATTCGTTACACGCTGGGATTTAGCTGGTTCTTTATATGTCGCGTACAAAATATTGGATTATCGGCGCTCGAAGTGAGACTTGAACAATGGTGCATCGTTGTATTGTCTGCACACGTGATAAGGCTAAAACGGGAACTCAACTTATGGGTGATCTTCCAGCTCCTTGATTCATGTCCTCACGTCCTTTTCCTCATACCGGAATTTATTATGCGGGTCCATATCTTGTTCGTTCTAGTTCAGGACGTGGAATCAAGTCACACAAGACTTGGATTTCTATCTTCGTTTGTTGCGCTGTAAAAGCGATTCATTTGGAGTTAGTCCATGATTAAACAACCGCATCTTTTATTGCCGCTTTTCGACGGTTTACTTCGCGCCGCGGAATCCCCACTGATGCATATAGCGACAATGGTCCAAATCTTCGCGGGGCTAATCGAGAGCTCCCGCAAGCATTCCGTAAGTTACAAAATGATTCAAATCTTGCATCTAATTTAGCCTCTGACAGCACGACTTGGCATTTTATACCTATTATCGCTCCACACTTTGGTGGGCTGTGGAAAGCGGGAGAGAAGAGCGTGAAACTTTATCTATGAAAACTATTGCAAAATTGAAAGTTGTTTGAACTCCCGCCCCCTCATGCTTGCAATTGATGATCCGGAAAGTTGCGAGGAGCTCACCTCTGGACATTTCTCAACCGGAACAACTCTGAAAATGGTAACTACGGTATCTGTTTTGGATGTCCGTGAAAACCTCTTGTCTCGCTGGCAATTTTATCAACGGGTTTTAGAGCACTTCTAGCGTTTGTGATCAACAGATTATCTGCAGTCTTTGCAACAGCCAACCAAGTGGTTTTCGCGTCGCCCTAATCTTAAAGTTGGCAATCTTGTACTTTTAAGGAATGCTAATCTTGCCCCTGCTAAGTGGGAGTTTGCTCGAGTTACTCAGTGTATTCTAGGTTGAGATGGGGCCGTTCGAGTTGTTCATGACAAAACCGCGCGTTCTGAGTGTGTTCGCCCCATTTCGCAACTTTTTTTTTACCTATTTCCACCGAATTTCAGTTTAGGTTAAAATCTACATTGTATTATTGCGATCTTCGTGTAATCTCGCAAGGTGGCTGGTATGTTTGGAATTTCAGCCATTGTGCCGGTTTTTGTCCACACGCTCCTGATTTTCGACTTAGACCCGACGTCTGAGTTCGTGCGTTTCCGGCTTCGTTCGCTTCGGCATCGATCGCGCTGAACGAGCGAGAACCTTTCGATTTGTGATCTCCGCCTTATATTCATGTCTTATGCGAACCTGCTCACGTAAAATCGCTTTGTAAGCCTTCGTTAATCTGGCCAATACCAGGAGTATGGCAGTTTGTGTATTTCTAGAAAATAAACGTCGTGAACATGAAGTGACTTTTCCCTTTATTTTCAACATCCACTGCTACCGCAAAAACTATAAAAATTGCTGTGATATTTTTCATAAGAACCTGACATGGGCCACGGAGAGGTTGCTCATCCAAACTTTGCATATTTTTTGCTATATTTTATGGTTTTTATAGCTATTATTGGAAAAGGTTCCAACTTTCTAAATTCTAGTTTCCTTCACCTGCTTATCAGAGGATCCAAAATAGCAGACATTCTTCTGGTATTGTTCTAAGTTTTCTTAAGACCTCATTTTCTCCAAATTGAATGAAAGATGGAAGCAGATGAGGTACTGATTAGTACAGAGGTGTCCAATGCGTGAGCAAGCAACGTTGTAAATAACTGTCACTCGTTAGTTCCCTCTATTACCACCTTGGATGCGTTCATGCGGTGATCGCGATGTGGCAAGGGGTCTTGGGCGGCCGGGCTGTGTGAATAGTGCGCGCAAGTAGGCGTGGTCAGGCGTAGTCAGACGCAGCTCGTGGCGAAACGAGGAGAGAATACTCGATGAAGCGCTCGGAGAAGGGGAAGGAAGCAAGAGCGCGCCAACCTTGCATTACAAGAGAAAGAAACCTCTAACTCTGCTTCTAATAAATATTATTTGAAGATTTATAGAGCTGAAAACGCATGTTATTCAGAAAACGCTGGACGTATTTATTTGTTCATACAGTCGAGTTAACCTTGCAACCATTGGAAATAGATTATCTTGCATATCTTCTCATCTAAAAATATCAAAACTGGGTCGAGCGGTTGAATTGGTATAGTAGGGTTATAGACCAACCAATTTCAGAAATTTCACCCATTCCCTTTTAGAAAAAGGTAAATTATCTGCCAAAATAACCGTTTCCGATGAAGATCAGATCACCGGACTCGACGTTATTTAACAAGTTATTACGTACAGAAAAATAATTGATGTTGCGCAATCCGGAGTTCACTGTTTGGAATCCGCTGAGCTTTGCATCAATCTTCATCTCAAGTATAAAATGCCACCGGAAGCAGACAATGCTGCCGTATGCAATAATATGTCCCAGGATAAGAACTTGTCATTCCTATGTATTTTGAGGCACTGAATCCGAATATGCCCGGCGTTTTCCCGAAAAAGTTGTACGTTTTCTTTAAATCGCAATTGTTCAAACAAATTATGTAAACAATTTTTTTTTGGTCTGGACAATCTCTCCTTAGAAAAAATGGCCCTTTTCAAGACGAAAAGGTCTCTTGAAACTTTTTCGTAAAATGCATAGTTTGAGAGATATAAATTTTTTAAGGTCCAAAATTTGACATTTTTCACTGACTTCGAACCTCAACAAATTCTGACTTATTCAATATTTCTGAAAATTCGAAAAATCAATTCCTTCTTCGAAAAATACTCAACAAATTTATGTGATTCATAATGAGCATAGGCCTGGCGGAGACACGATTTTTGCGACTAATAGTCAGCACTTTTTCGATGTGTACAGCACCCTTTCGCAAGCCTTGCGCGCAGTCGTCATTTCCAGAATATATACAAATTCGTAATAAATATCTGTTCAAAAATGAATAATTATTGATTTTACGCATCTCTTTTTGTTGAACAATAAATCACCTAGGTATGCTGTTGAATAAACTATAAATTGAAAAAAGTCATTGCTTGGAGCTACAATGGTTTTGAAGATATTTCTCAAAATACTTTTTTGCTTCAATAACATCCACAATAACGTCTTGAAGATGACAAATGGACAAACTTTTTATCTGTTATAGAATTGAATTTATGTCTCTGTGCACATCCTATTGTCCTCTGCGCCATTTATATTAGGCTTATTTCTGATTTTTTTTATTTGTCAAGAACAAAAGCTGCAGCATTTTATTCCAGCCCTAACAATAATACATGATTTATCTGATATGCTAGCAACGCAATCACAACTGGGTACAAATTCGTCAATCGGTGGCAATAGTATGTGCGCTTTCTTAAGAACTAGTAAATCGTGTTGAAATCCGTATCCATAGGAAAGAGGATCCAACTTGATATTCTTTACATTGATACAATTGATTGGTTGGTGAGTTATGCTGCTACCTCAATCTCATTCCACCCGAACTCGCACATTCCTCGAAACGCGCTCGTGGAAGAGACGGTGCGGGAAGTTCGGAGAGGGGCGCTCTCCTTGCTCTATCCTCCGCCAGTGCCGTGCATTGAAAATGGGCAGTAGTACCCTAACATGGATTTTCGCAACTGCCCTTCAGTTGGCGTCAGATATTCGCGTGTATTCTGCCCTGACTGTTTACGTTTCAGCTTACTCGATCTCGTTCCAAGGCCGTCGATACCCGAACCCGAAAACGGAATGAGATTGAGGTTGCAGTGTACATAGAAAGCTCGTTGATTATGTAACCTCATTGACACTGTATTAGGAGGAAGATGCCTAATTTCATAGATCTGAGTGTGATGATAAAAATGATACCAAAGCTTATTTAAAATTTGACATCCAGTATTTGGATTATAAACGTTCACGAGGTATCGTTCAGCTACATTTATACTGTGACCTAATAAATCTCCGGAAGAACCTGGAATAATACAAATTCAATGATAAGTTGCCGTTAATTTTATCAACAAAAAATGACAAACACCATACTTTGACCAAAATGAACAAGATAATCTTCTGGTTTCGCAGCCAGAGCGCTTAATTTCGTGATAACCTTATACTAGTCTAATCAGACGCAGACACCTGATGAGCAGCTACAATCGTTTTGCATTAAACTATCAGGAAGACGTGAGTGTGGATTCACCTCAGGGTCAACATGGGCTCTGCCCGGAGGGAAGGAGGGGGGGGCGAATTTCCAATAGCGGCAAATTTTGGACCAAAGAAAATAAAGAGAGAAAAAAAAATGGAAAGAAGAGTGATGAAAATACGGTCACGGAGAAATAAAATCTTTTTCTAAAGATTAAATTCAGAAAATAATTGTATCACTTGGATAAAATATTAGATGAGATGCTTTGGTTTTATGGTCAGTTCGAAAAAAGGCGGCGTTTTTCATTGTTGCCAAGGGGCGGCAATTTCCCAAATCCGGCTCTGGGAAAACCGCATTGTTTAAAATTGAACATTATCTTAGGCTATTGCACTCAAGAAGTTTATTTTTTCACAAAAAGAGATAGGTAAAATCAATAATAATCCATTTTTAAACTGATATTTATTACGAATTTAAATCCATTCCCGAAATGACGACTGCGCGCGAGGCTTGCGAAAGGTTGCTGTACACGTCGAAAAAGTGCTGACTATTAGTCGCAAAAATCGTGTCTCCGCCAGGCCTACGATAATTATGGATCACATAAATTTGTAGAGTATTTCTCCAAGAAGAAATCGTTTTTTTGAATTTTCAGAAATATTGAATAGGTCAGAAGTTGTTGAGGTTCAAAGTAAGTGAAAAACTTCAAATTCTAAACCTTAAAAAATTTATATCTTTTAAACTAGGCATTTTACGAAAAAGTTGCAAAAGACCTTTTCGTCTCAGAATGAGCCATTCTTTCTAGAAAAGAATTATCCAGACCAAAAAAGTAATTATTTCATCATTTGTTTAAGCAATTGTGTTTTAAACAAAAAGTACCACTTTTTCTAAGAAACGCTGGGCATATTCGGATTCAGTTCTTCAAAATACGTATAAATAACTAGTTCTTATCCTTGGACATAATATTGCATACGGCAGCATTGTCTGCTCCCGGTGGCATTTTATACTAAAGCTCAAGATTGATGCAAAGCTCAGCGGATTCCAAACAGTGAGTTCCGGATTGCGCACCATTAATTATTTTTCTGTACTAATAACTTGTTAAATAACGTTGAGTCTGGTGATCAGATCTTGATCGGAATCGGTTATTTTGGCAGTTGATTTACTATTTCCTAAAAGAGAATGACTAAAATTTCTGAAAGTTTGATGTTCTATAACCCTGCTATACTAATTGAACTGCTCAACCCAGCTTTGATATTTTTGGATGAGAAGATTTTGAAGATAATCTTTTTCCTAATTGTTGCAAGGTATTCTTGACTATATGACCAAACAAACTTACGAAATAGACATACGCCCTAAATTCTATGCTTCCATATGTCCAGCGTTTTCTGAATAAGATGCGTTTTTAGCTCCAGAATTTTCCAAAAAATAATTACCAGAAGCAGAGTTAGAGGTTCCTTTCTCTTGTACATCTATCCAAACAGAACGTTTGACCAATGTTCTAGAGCAGGGGTGTACAACGCAAGGTTGGTCCGCTTCTCCTTTCTTCTCCTTCTTCGAGCGCTTCATCGAGAATTCTCTCCTCGTTTCACCACGAGCTTCGTCTGACTACGCCTGTCCACGCCTACTTGCGCGCAATGTTCACACAGCCTGGCCGCCAAGGAACCCTTTCCACATCGCACTCTCCGCATGAATGAATCCAAGGTGGAAAGAGAGGGAACTAACGAGTGAGAGTTATTTACACCGTTGCTCACTCGTTGGACACATCTGTCCTAGGGGTAGAAGAACTACGATTATCATCATCAATTGTATCTGAAAAGACAAATAAGAGACGCGTACAGGAAATCGCTCAAAAGTATAGCAAAGGAGAAGTGTCCGAAGCAATTTTATTGACTTTCTGATAGCGAATCTGATACGCAGCAGCTTTGTCAGGAAGATGTCAACGATTGTACATTGCAGAGGATATTGGCGATATACATGAATTAAGGTGCATGTCACGCCAGTTTATTAAATATGTCAGCAAGGGTGTCTTGTTCAAGACATTTCGCAATGATTCCAAAGCAAGAAAATCGACTATTAGTTCTGCGTTTCGTACTCTTTTCATGGCATAGGAGATGTGATAGCACGGAGTCTTTGGCGGAACATTTGAGTTTTTTCAACAGGAAAATCAAGCCTTCTTATTAAAAATGGTCGAGATGTGCATTTATTTATGAAAATTCTTCAAATAATTAGCAGTCATTAGTTTTCCTCGACATTTTTTTCAGTATTCACTACTATTTGTGATGCTTTATGCAAAAAATATAAGTTGAAAGAAGCGTATCGTTGCCGTATATGGTCAGCCATTCAATACATTGCTTAAGACCTTCTTTAATGTATGTGAAGGTCTTAGAAAAAATCCTATTAAGGGAAAGTTGAGAAAGAAAAGTTTAGGTCTTGTTATTGAATGAGAAATTTTTTTTTATTAGGAATACAACATCCTAGGAAACTCGTTTTACCTGGGAGCCTCACAATCATTTCCAAAATAGAAACATAAAAATCCGTTAAGCATTGCGTTCTCTTTCGTGAAAACATGATGATGTATAATTTACTTCCAGTGAAATATGTAATATTAGGATGAGGTAAAGGAAAATAACGTGTACTTAAATACAGAGATCAAGTTCAATTCAATTCAATTCCTAAGTCATACATTATTTCGCAATATTGATATCTGGATTTGATTCCCAGAACGAAATAGCTTCAGGTTTTTATAAGCAACCTAATTAATGGGCTGGTCCATCGATGAGGTACATGTATCTAAATCGTCCACCTATATGATATAACTCGATTTCTGACTGATCCATTTCGTGCCAAATGTGTCTTCTAGTGAAGTGCATCCTAATTGGTTTTAGTTCAGCTGGCGGAACTTCATTTTCTCTATACTGATGATATATAGCACAAATTTGACCACTAAATAGTTTCGCAACGATGAAGTCTGCAGTGTTTACCAACAAGATATCTGAATTAGCTCCAATCCGATGACGATCAATAGATGGAAGTTTCTCACCTTCAAACTTTGTTCGAAAGACAGGAGGATCAGGGGGAGGAGAAGGAGAACGAGCGGGTCCGAAAGGATGTATTTGAGTAGATCTTCCCGAATATCCTAACTCTGTAAGAAACAGAAGAAAAAGCTTGATTAGAAAATCAAGTGGATCGCTTTATGTGGGAAAAAGGGTTACAGTGAAAAATTTGAATATTGATTGATTGATTGATTAGAAACACTGACTCATCATTGAGGACATTTCCATTATTAATTATAACACAGGCTCACAATTTTTAGAATCAGAAACCATGTTTATCACAGCTTGCTGTATATTAATAAAACCCCAGATCCCCATAACCCGATTCCAAATAACCCTGAGCCCTGTAACCTTCGAGTCTCTAACCCAAGCCCCGCACAACCCGATTTCCTTAACCCTCGAGCCTAGTGACCTGTCATGCAATAACCCCAGACCCCCCCTCCCCCTCGCCAACCCAATTTCATTAACCCTCATGCCCAGTAGGCTGCTATGCAATACCCCTAGAGCCCACAACCCGATTCCCTTAACGCTCGAGCTCAGTAACCTACTATGCAATAACCCCAGACCCCTACAACCCAATTTTCTTAACCCGTAAGCCCATTAACCTGCTATGTAATAAACCCAGACCTTCTTAAACTCAACTTTCTTAACCATCCAACCCAGTAAGCTACTGTACAATAACCCCAGACCCCCACAATCAAATTTCCTTAATCCTCCAGCCCATTAACCTGCTACGAAATAACCCAAGACCCCCTAAAACCCGATTTCCTTGACCAGAGAACCCAGTAACCTGCTATGCGATAACTCAGACCCTCACAACCCGATTTCCTTGATCCTCAAGCCCATCAACCTGCTATGTAATAACCCCAGACCTCCTGAAACCCAATTTTTGTAACCATCTAACCCAGTAGGTTGCTATGCAATTACCCCAGACACCCACAACCCGATTTCCTGAATCCTCACGCCCATTAACCTGCTACGAAATAACCCCAGACCCCCTAAAACCCAATTTCCTTGACCATAGAACCCAGTAACCTGATATGCAATAACCCCAGACCCCCACAACCCCATTTCCCTAACCCTCGAGCCCAGTAACCTGCTATGCATTAACCCCAGACCCCCAAAAACCAAATTTCCTTGACCATCAAACCCATTTACCGGTTATGCAATCACTCCGGACCGCCATGACTTAGTTT
>WSXT02106532.1:0-11301 GCA_011762715.2 Neuroterus valhalla
TTTAGAAAAAACCTTGACTTTCTAACCCTTTTCTAAGAGAAAGTTGCTAAAAACAATAATGAATTGTTTAAACAATTCGAATAAACATCTGAATATCAGTGTAAAGTATTATTTCGTGTATTTGAAACAATCTGCGTTGAAAAAACGGCAAGAAATCATAATTAGCGCCAAAAACTCGAAAAACCCATTCTTTCACTTATGGGGGTTTTTTGGGACCCTATTAAACCGACTTATGGGGGTGATATTTGAAAAATAAAATTTTATACGCATTCTGTGATCAATTGTGAAGAGAGATGGTGAATTTCGAACTCGATTCATCCAATATTGAGATTTCTGAATAAAATTTACAAAAACGTCTTTTTTCCTTCTGGGAAATACGTGTTAGACTTCACGGGGCTTGCGGCACCGCTAAATATTTTTTTTCAAAACAAAAAAGAATGCATTTATTTTTTTGTGGATCCGAACAAATTTCGGGCGTTTTGCATAAAAAAAATAATAATATAACACATAATCATTTGTTTATATAATCTCATTTAAAAATTAGCAAATATTTTTCAATAACACACAACTTGACAAGATTTGAGAGAGGAAAAAGCTTCTCATTTCTGCCTCTAAATGCTAGAGAATGAATTTCTGAAAAAATCTGTTTATACTATTAACAAGGAATATCGGATAACAAACTTAATCAATTATCACTCCGTCGATAAAATCAAGTAATTTAACCGCAAAAACATAATTTGCGCAAGAAAATCAAATCAAATATTTTTATTATTACCCTCTGAACTGACAAATTTGTTTTATTATAAATGCGCGCATCTAATCCAAGTAATACCGAGCTGAGCAAATATGGGCGAAAATGTTACAAGATGTTGAAAAAAAGGAAATAGCGACATTTTTTGTTATTCGCGGAAACATAAAATGCCGAACATACAAAAATTCAGAACGTTGCCCACACAGGTCTCTTGAAATTTGAACGAAGAATTTGCTTTAAGAAAGACCCAAAATAAGTTAAGAATTGTCATCTGCAAGAAATAGAAAATTATGATACTTCGACATTTGTCAACTCAATCTTGGTTTCAAAAGACAAACTTTTGAAACAGACAAGAACTACAACCTCTGGAACTTCATGACCCTAATATCTTGTTTCACCGCTCGGTTTTTGTGTGAAGAAAAAAAACACCAAAGATAACACCATTTTTTTAAATTATATTTTTACCCGTGATTAAAATCAATAGAAGCCAGAATTCCTTTATTTAGAAAAACTAACTTTTGCAAGAAAATTTATCTCTCAATATCAAAAAAGTAAATTAATTTTGTTTGAATGTAAATGGAACTGCAAAGCAGATTCACATGGGTGAATCTGCTTGTATAAAAAGAAAAAAAAGTCTTCTTCTGTTTCATGTCACTCGTGTCAGGCAGCAAGGTTAACTCTGTTCGAATCTGCTAACATTTCACATAAAAGATCAACAATCTTTACGGGCCTATAAATGAGAGCTGAGGAAAATAGAAGACCTTCAATCGACGATGCATCGGCCATGGAACTCCTCCGGTTGCAAGAAGCAGCTAAAATTGCGAGCATATATCATAAAGGGGAGCCGGAATTCAAAAGAAATGCGAATTGCACTCACGTTGTACATGCCACCCTAAATTTCTTACAATTCGTAAGTTTTATTTTTTTATTTTATTAAGGTCATGTTATACTTGCCCGATTCCTACCTTACCGACGCTTTTTCTGCAACAAGTCAACAACTCACTTCCACACGGATTGAGGTATTGAGTTGAAAATCTAAGAAACGGATTAAAAGGCACTGAGGAACGTATGGTCCAAAATTTCTGGAAATTTGAACAAAATTTTCCAAAAATGTCCCGGAAATAACATTTTTCCGTAGTTTTCAAAACTGAGAGCCATAAAAGTGTTCCTTATTGCCTTTCGACTCAGTCCCCAATATTTCAAGTTGTTATCTCCATTTGTATGGACGAGTGTTGTTGAAAAAAAATGTCGGTATTGTAGGAATCGGGCACGTATAGCATGGCCATATTTGACATGGCCTTAAGTCTATCAACAGGGTCGGCTTTATTGGTCCTATAAAAAAAAGTATTATTGTATTGTGTATTCAAAGAAAGTGAAAACATAAATTATTAAAAATGATTTTATTTCAGCTGATTTTAAAATTATTTGATTTGGAAGAAAACAAACATGTTTCAGGAGTTTCTAGACGAAAAAAATAAATTTTCCGCAAAAAAGTTTCATTTTTATTTTATTACCAAAAGGAATAAAATTTCTACGAAATGCGATAAACTATTAATAGAATGCTCGTAGTTCAATTTAATTTCCAATTAGGTGTGATTTTTGAGTCAAGAAGAAGAAGAAATTTTCAAAAAATTGTTCAATTTTTAAGCCACAAAGGCTAATCCAAAACTAGAATATCATTTTCAGCAAAAAAAATAATAGCCATCCGATTGTTCAAGTTTTACAAAAGAGTTGCATTTTCTATCAAGATAGATTCTCCAGTCAAGAAGAAGAATGAATTCCAATCAAATTGTTGAATATCGTTCAAAAAATATGGTTTTAAAACAAATTTGTTAAATTACTCCTGAAAATGTGGATTTTCTATCGAGAATGGAATAATTAATTTTCATTTGAAAATTATATATTTAGAATTAGAAAGATAAAGTATGACCAAAATTTTTTCTTCCACAATAGATGTAAAGATTACACGGAAAAAATGAATTTTTAACATAGTAGTTTATCTTCCGAACTGAGAAATGTCAGTTCTAATGGGAAAAATTAATTTTCAACTAGATACTAGAATTTTCAATTAAAAAAGAGGAATTCTTTGCAAGAGATATAAAAGTAATATCATAGTATTATATTAGAAAGATTTACCAGTTGAATTTTCAACCAAAAACGATCAACTTTTGAAGAAAAAAAAGGATATACCTATAAATAATTTAATTTTCAACAAGATAATTAAACTCTTAACCAAAACGTAGAGTTTTTAGGAAAAAGATAAATGCTTTACATTTATATCCTCCACGTGTGCTTGTGTTTTTGAAAGGCGCCTTATCACCTCAATACCAAAAATACATATTTATACCACTCTAACCTCAAAATCTAAACTTTGACATAATTTTTTCAGCGATTGTGATCTAAAGTACTGTTTGATACGTGTGTGAGAGGTGATTTTTAACGAATGAGACTTTTGTCACTCGCCTCCCTCGTGCGAAAACCGTCTCATTCGCTGAATAATCACCTCTCACACATATATCTAAATTTAGGGGAGAGTAGGGAGTTGTAAGCCGTTTTTTTTCGAGGTATATCTTCCATAAAAATCGATAGATTGTAAATGTTTTAAGTTAATTTTTTAGGGGACACCTAAACAAAACTACTGGACAAAGAATTTGTAAAAAATCACCGTAGTCTTTGAAATATTGCAGATCGGCTAAAAGTAAAAAAATCGGCATTCGTAATTTTAGTGGGGAGTTGTAAGCCATGTTAAAAAATGTCAGAAAACAGCATATTTTCATCATTTATGTTTATTAAAGTAGTAGAAATTGAAATTCAAGATAAATTTGATGTAACTAGAAGATTTCAAAAAATGAATCGGATTCGCAATTAACACAGGTGTATTATCCAGTCGTCATATTGGCACCCTCCAAGTGCACAGCACGGTCGCACATGTTACAATGTAATGCGTTATTTCCATTTAATTTTTTTGGCATTGTGCCCATACAGATGATGCAGAAGTCTTCATCAACTCCCTTCAACTTCCTACAACTGGTGGCTCATAACTCCCCATATCGGACCAATTTAGAATGGACGCATCGCTATCGACGCACTGAACAATTATCAAAATATTCTTTTTTGTGTAGAGAGCCAGTGGCCTAAGGAATGTTTTGTATACACTTTCCTCTAGAGTTGTCTGCAAAACGGGGCTCAAAATACCGAAAACACAAGTATCAAAAAAAACTTTCGGTGCGATTCAACAATGAGTGATTCACATGAAGGCCAAGAACGCCTGAAGATGCAATGAATGCCCACTGAAAAGTTAGCTTTGGTCGAGAGAAACACTGAACAGTACATAAAACAGACCTAGCAATCACAGCATGGTGGAAATCGAAATGGCTCACAACTCCCCACTCTCCCCTACTATTCTTAAGTAATTAGGGCTTATAGGCTCTCCTTCTTTCAAACTAAATATGAAAAATTGGCTTATTCCAATATTTTTTGTTTTTGAAGATTTTTATAGATTCTGAGCCCATTATTTAATAAAATCTTTTTCAACCCATTCGGAAACTAGGGCCCTAATTACTTAGTATTGCAAAAAAAAACTTCATATTTCCACGAAGCAGAGAAATCACATCCTATGGATTTTGGGTCGCTGAATCCGAATCTGTGGTCGAAATTCTGAAAGAAGTGGCCGTTTTCTTCCTTGCCTCAAGAAACTTTTTTTTTTTTTTGCTTTTTTCGCATCACAAAATATGTGTATAGGAAAACGCGTGTTTTAAAATATTTTTTCGTACGCAGATTTGGATTCAGCAGCAAAAATACATAAAAATCGTCTCTTTCAGTCCGCTGGGCCCAATACTTTGTGGTCGGAGAGAGACTGTACATAGAATCAAAGGGTAAAATCTCGCAAATAAAAAGTTCATATATTCACCAATCAGAGTAGTCATATCTTATGGATTTCGGGTCGCTGAGCCTGAATCAAGGTCGGAATCCCAAGATGAGTGAACATTTTCTTTCTAACCTCGAAAAACTTAGTTTTCTCTTCGCTTTTTTTACTCTACACAATCATTATAAGAATACGTGTGGTTTTTATATTTTTTTGAACACTGATTTGGATTCAGCGGCGAAAAATACATAGAAATTGAATTCAATGTGAAAAAAGACCAAAGAAACTAAGATTTTTGAGATTGGAAAGAAAAAGTCACTAATCTTGGGGTTCCGACCACGGGTTTGGATTCAGCGACCCAAAATCCATGGGATGTGACTTCTCTGATTTGTGGAAATATGAACTTTTTATTCGCGAGATTCCACCCTCTTAGTCTCTGTGCAGTTTCTCTCCTACCTCAAAGTATTGGGCCCAGCGGATTCAAAGGGACGATTTTTATGTATTTTTGCCGCTGAATCCATATCTGCGTTCGAAGAAAAAAAACGCATTTTTATACATATTTTGCACCGCGATGAAACCCCAAAAAACTAATTTTTTTGAGATTGGAAAGAAAACGGTTACTGATCTCGTTATTCCGACGACGGGTTCATATTCAGCGACCCAAAATCCATACGAGAAATCTTCAGGAGACGATTTGTATGTATTTTTACTGCTGACTACAAATCTGCGTTCAAAAAGAATTTTTAGTAACGCGCGTTTTTCCATAAATATATTTTGCCATGCGAAAAAAGACTAAAAAAATACTTCTCTGAGGTTGAAAGAAAACGGCCACTAATCTCAAGATTCCGATCACCGATTTGGATTCAGCGACCCAAAATCCATCGGATGTGACTACTTTGATCCGTCAGACATCTCACTCTTTATGGGTCTGTGTCTGCTAACAGAGGTTCAATTTTAGTATTCATGGAGGTAAAATGAGGTAATTTAATTTCGAGATTAGGGAAATTTTTTATCGAAGAATGAAAAAATTCACATTAGAACCTATCGCGGAAAATCTATGGCTGCCCCAAATTTTAAATCCAAGATCTTGAACGGTATAATCCATTCGTCTGAATGAGAGGCCGTTATACAATTGAAGAGGTTATGTAAAAGAAAATACACGTGTGAAAAATGATAGCAAAAACTTTCTGCCAGTATGTGGGAACTGGAACGTGGTTTTAATTCGATCACAAAGAAAATATGTTAGACAGCATTTTTTCATAGAGATAAGATATAAAAATGCGATGAGCACAATGAACATATAAACAAGAAACTGAATGTGTACCAGGTCAGGACATCGCTTCATATTACATAATAAAATTATTATGTTGCACACCTAATGATTTTATCAAGACTGAATCACGTCTCGGAGGCATCAATGATTTTAGAAATTAGGTCGCCTCCAGCAGTGATAGTCTCTTAATCCAGATTTAAAAACTGAAACTAGTTAACTGTTATTAATTATACTTCAAATTGAGTAACGGAGCGTCCATTTATTACGCAAGGCTTCTTTTTAGATTCTCATCTTTGAGAATAGGTATCAGTTCAATGTAAACTTTGACATCGACAGTTTTCACCATGAAAAATTTAATTAAATAGGGAAAATTATTCTCCATAGCCGAGCTATATGAAATACGGAAGAATGTTAGCAGGGAACATTGTTATATTGAAAATGTCAAACTTTTTATTAGGACCATTTCTGATAACAAGCATGGTTTTGTTTTGTCCGTAAAAAAACTTTTTGAGAATAACAGAAACATTTTCTTAGCCAAGCAATAATCAAACTTACGATTCTGGTCCAACGGATTGACTTTCTGGTCCAATGGACTTGGAAAGCGTTTTCTAGTTCAAACTTGGACCAGGGATATTGGGAACCTCAGAATTGCATGACGCCATCTATAATTCGGATGCACTCAAAATGTGAACTAGCGGAAGCGGGTTGCAGTTTTAATTAGTGCATGTAAACTATTTCACGAATAAATTTATTTCTTCGCAGTTTGAAACATTGAGTAAACAACGAATTTTTTTGATTATATACAGTGAAGAAAAACGCATTTCCCGAATAACACGCAAACGTTCCGTGAACGTTTTTAAAACTTTTTCTGGCAAACCAAAAACGTTTGGAATTTTCGGTAAGTAAAACGTTTTTAAAACGTTGGATACTTCCGCTGATTTTTGAGACTCAAGTGAACAAAACTTTTCAAAAACGCTTGACCAATAAAATTTTGAGTGACTTCAAACCCAACACATATTTCAAACGTTTTCAAATCGTTTTAAAGAAATTTGGAAAGCGTTTTGTGAACGTTTGAAAAACTTTTGATCGAAAAATTGATTCGATATACTACTGAACAAATTTTTTATTTTTCGACCAAACGTTCTTCAAACCTTCTAAAAACGTTTCTTGAACGTTTCTCAAACGTTTTAAACGATGGATAAACGTCTTGTAACTGTTTGATGATTATCTTGCAATCGTTTTAGAGAAGTTTTTAAATTTAATCAGCTGAAATTTTGCTTGATTGAACATTTACCTAACGTTTACCAAACGTTTTCAAAACGTTTATAAAAAGTTTTGTTCAGTCAAAGTATCAAAAATGTGCTGAAGTATCCGACGATTTGAAAACGTTTTTTTTTTTACCAAATTTTACAAATGTTTCACCCTTTGCCGGAAAACGTTTTCAAAACGTTTGCAAGGCATTTGGTGTTATCTGGGTTTGCGGTCAAGACTCATTTTTCTCAAAATAAAATTTTCTTTACCACATAATGTAAGTTTCAGTGAATAAAAATATTAGATAAAAGTAAAACTCGGAGTTATCATATATCAACTTATAAAGTAAATATTCAATATCTAAAAGAGCGCATAACCTTGAAGTTAGGTTAAATTTGATATTTCAGTTCTGATCTTCTATTTCTGTATACATTATTTGAATTTTATTTAAGCTTGAAATGTGTTCAAACTTACTTGATATGGTAAAATGATAGTTTCTTCGAGGAAAAGCAGTTTTAACAAAGAACGTGCTTCTTCACTCTATACGATGAAAATTTAATTTTGAACACTTTGTTTCTGATACATAATAATTTTAAAAATTGCCTATTGAGTTTGTGCTTGTCAGAACAATCTTATAATCAGTTTTATGCATGAATTAAAATGCATCTTGAAAATTCGACGTCCTTGCTTCTTCGCGATACTAGCGCAATCTAGATTTTAGATTCCGGAAAATTCAGATCCCGCTTGGAAGAAAAATTCTGGTCAAATGAACCGCATTTATTTTGTTCATTGCTTGGACCAAGTTCTTGAAATTTTTCAAACCATGTAAAAATTTTTCAAAATCCTTTATTATCAAGGATGTCGTACATAATCTCATGAACCCCTTTTAAAGGATTGGACTCTCTTGATTCTGGATTCTTCAAAATTCACTGAAATTCCTGAAAAACCTTAAACCCTTCATAATGTTTGTTATTGGGAATCTCTTAAAGATCCTAATCTTTCGGTATCTTTTGGAATTCTGTAAAATAATTTAAAATATGTGGAACCTCTTGCAATCTTTGAAATCGTTTAAAATACCTAAAAAATGTTATAACCCGTTAAAATCTTCTAAAATCCCTGATAAGGTTGTGGAATTCGTTATGTTTTGTATCAACTTTGCAATTCTTTGAAAACAACCTTAAAATCGCTTCAAATCTCAAGAAATTTGGAATTCCATGAAATGCTTCGAATTCCTCTGAAATCTTTTGAAATCCATTGAATTTTTTTTCGTTTACAGTAGAAATAATTGATATTTATTTCATATTTATGGAGTGAAAATATAAAAATCTCAGGTATCAACCCCTTCTTCTAAGTATGCACGTATGAAATCTCTCGAAATCCTCCAAAATCCGTGGAAATTCATTAAAATTATGTGAGGTTCCTTGGAATCTTTCTAAATCCTTGGAATCACTTGAAATATTAAAAATCCCATGAAAATCCCTTACAATCCTTTGAAATCTGTGGAAATCTTTAAGGATCTTAAAAGATTGTTTAAAATTCTTGAAATTCTTTGAAATATCACGGATTATTACGAGTTCCTTCGGAATCTTGGAAAGACCTTGAAAATTCATTGAAATATCTCAAATTTATTATAAAATCTTTATTAGGAAGTCATTGAAATGCCTTGGAATACTTTTGTACCCCTTGAAATATCTTGGAATCTCTTGAAATATTTTGAAATCACTGGAAGTCTTTAAAATCTTTTAAAATCCATTGATTTTTATTCGTTCACAGTAGAAATAAATATGCACGTGTAAAATCCCTTGGAATCTTCCAAAATCCGTCGAAATTCATTAAAATTATGTGAGATTCCGTGAAATCTATTTAAATCCTTGGAATCACTTCAAATATAAAATATCCCATGAAAATCCCTTCCAATCCTTTAAAATCTGTGGAAATCCTTCAGGATCTTAGAAAATTGTTTAAAATTCTTGAAATTCCTTAAAATATTACGGAATATTACGAGGCTTCTTGGAATAATTGAAGTACCTTAAAAAGTCATTAAATATTCAAAATTCATTATAGAATATTTAATAGGAAGACATTTGAATTCATTGGAATACTTTTGTACCCTTTGAAATATCTTGGAATCTTTCGAAATCCATTGATTTTTGTTTTTTCGTCCACGGTAGAAATAATTGATATTCATTTCATATATGAAGTACAAAAATAAAATCTCATGTATTAACCCCTTCTTCTGAATATGCCCGTGTTAAATCCCTTAAATTCTCCCAAAATCCGTGGGAATTCAATAAACTTATGTGAGATTCCGTGGAATCTTTCTAAATCCTTGGAATCTCTTGAAATATCCAAAATTCCATGAAAATCCCTTATATTCCTCTGAAATCTGTTGAAATCCTTAAGGATCATACAAAATTGTTTAAAATTCTTGAAATATCTTGAAATAGTACGAAATATTACGATATCCTTCGAAATTATTAAAATACCTTAAAAAATCACTAAAATATATAAAATTCATCATAGAATCTTTAATAGGGAGTCAATGGAATTGTACCCCTTGAAATATCTTGAAATCTTTCGGAATCTTTCCAAATCACTGCACTTTACAAATCACAATGGAGGTCTTTAAAATATTTTGAAATCAATTGATTTTTTTTCACAGTAGAAATTATTGAGATTTATTTCATATATGAAGTGAAAATATAAAATCCCGTGTATGAACCCCCTCTTCCAAATGTACACGCGTGGAATCCCTTGAAATCCTTCAAAATCCAATGAAATCCATTAAAATTATGTGAGATATCTGTGAAAATTCTTTAGGGACCTTTGAAATTTGTTTGGAATTCTTGAAATTCCTTGAAATATTACGAAATATTACGAGATCCCTTGGAATCTTTGAAATACTTTAAAAATATTTTCATCAATTAAAAATCCTTCAAAATTTTTTTTATTCTTTTGAAATCTTACAAAATTATCTTAAATTAGTGGATATAAATTTTTTTTATCTCTTATTATTGATTCCTATAAGAATTTCTAAGAATCGGACGAAATCATTTGGTATCTCTTGGAATCCTATAAAATATTTCTAATCTGATTTGAAGTCTTGAAGTCGATTAAAATCTCGTAAAATTCCTTTAAAAAATTGAGATTCTCTCTACGAATGAACCTATTCATAAAAAATGAACTACGAATGAAAATGAATCATATCTTTTAAAGTCACTTAAAATCTGTGGAACCTCTTGTAATCTTTATGGAATCGTTTGAAATGCCCTATAAAAATTATGCATACACTTGGAATCTCATGAAATCCCAAAAAAGGTTCGGAAATCTCGTTAAATCCGTAAAAACTAATAAATTCTTCGGAATACTTTCTAGTCCTTCAAAATACCTCAAAACTCCTTGAAATATCTTGAAATACTTCGAAATGCTTTCAGTTCACTGCAAATCCTTCCAACCTTTTTAAATTCCTCAAAATCATGTTTAAAATGGAAAAAATTGATATATTGTTGATATATCAAGTGAAAATTCAAAATCTTACGTAGGAACCACTTTCTTACAAAAATACACGTGTGAAATCCTTCGAAATCTGTAGAAATACCTCAAAATTCTTTGAGATTCTGTAAAATCTTTTGCAATGTTTGTAACCGTTAGAATTTTCAAAATCCTATTCAAATCTCTCATGATCTTCTTAAAATCCTGGGCACTCCTCGGAATCTTCAAAAAACTGTACAAATCCCTTTAATATCCTCGATTTTCCGCGAAATATTTCATAATATTACAAGACACTTGAAAATCTTTGAAATCAGTTTGAAATTCTTCGTAATCTTTCGAATAAATCGATTAATGAGGGATATACTTTGGAATGTTTTGGCATCTCTTCGAATCCTTCGAAATCTCTTGAATCTTCAAAATCTCTTCAAGGACGTCAAAATCTTTCTTAATCCACAGAAATCGTAATTCTTTTCTAAAAATGCCTCTAGTTCCATCTAAGTCATTAAGTATCTTTTGAAATCGTGTAAAATCTCCTCAGAATCCCTAAACAAATAGATATTTCCTCTGAAACTGTTCTACCAAAAAAAGTAGTGGTTTCTTGTAATTCCTAAAATATTTCAAAACCACCTTAAATCTGTGAAACTCCTAGTAAACCTCTGGAATCGTTTA
>WSXT02106543.1:0-11301 GCA_011762715.2 Neuroterus valhalla
AAATGAATGAAAATATTATGAATTTCTTACGATATGATATTTTTATACATTGCTTACAATTATTCGATATCAATTCGCTATTTTGTAAAATTATACCTGACCCTAAAGCCAACGAAGAACAACAATTTCTTTACGAATTTACAAAATTTTTTAGCATCTAAGGCAGGTTCGGTTCATATTTCCTTAATGATGAGTCCAATGAATCAGCCCAGGACGAGACGTTTCAACATCAATTATTTATTATAGATGTATATTTTGTGGGAATTGATTAATGAAAAAAAAAGTATAGACCCAAATGCCAGTATAAAAATTCCTCTTTTACAAGATTAAAGGGTCTCCAAAAAAATGTCTCGACAGCGTGGATTTAATCTAAGAAAATTTTGGCGCTTTTTTCCTGATATTGATGAGATATCCCTGAATTTTCCATGATCAAAAAATTTCCCTGTTATTTCCCTGATTTCTAGAATTTGTGGCAACCCTGATTTTGAATAGAAAGTCATACTTCAATCTGTGCCTATTTGGTAAATTAATACTTTCTACTTTGATCTGCGATATTGGAACGGAGATGATTGGTAACACTGCATAATTTCAAACACAGTTTTTTCGAAGAGTAAGACCTTATTTATTCAAGAGTAAGTAAAAGCAAATCTGAAAAATTCCCGGTTTTGAACAGCAAATAGCCCCCGTCTATTCCCAGTGCTCAAAATTCGAGACAAAAATCTGGTTTTTGTCGACGGTGGCCACCCTGAATAAAAAAAAAACACCATACACGAGGAATGAGCTTTAATGTTCAATATTTATGTTACAGTTATACTATTTGACAAGTTCATGTTCAGAAACGTTTTAGAAACAGCTATAATACACATTTCAATTTCAAAAAGAAGTCAAGTAGTTGTAAATTTAAGTTACGTGCGGCAAAAAACATGACGTTCGAATAATGAAAAACGTAAAGTAGTCATGTCTTCGAAGTTTGTCAATACAGGTTTGTTCTGAGTTGGAACAAAATAAAGAAGACAGCATATTCAGAGAATATTTATGCATTCTTATATAAGAATGCAGCGTTCAATATTGTTTATCTTACATTTATTCTTGAAAATTCTGCTCTTCTAGCAGGAATTTTCTTTCTTTTTTTTTTAGATAAACATTTGACAGTTTTGTTTAACAGTCAATCAACCCTTTCAGTGGGAAAATTTAATTTTTTGGTTGGAAATCAATAAATAGTTCCGGGTTGAATGTTCAACCGCATTGCGTAGAAAACTGTTCTTTAGTTCCTTCTTTTGACAAAAATTTAAATTTCGTGCAATAAAAATTCAAAAACTGTTATTTTAAAACATGCTATTGCTTGAAAACTCAATTTTTGTGTAATCAATTTGTATATTGTAGAGAAATTGTCTTTTTTGAAGAAAATGAGCCTTTTGTTGAAAATATATATCAAGTCAATCAAAAAAGTTTTACTTAAATGGTCAAAACTCTACCATTAATCTTTGGTTGAGAGTTCATCTTTTTTGGTTGCAGTTTGCAGACATTAATGTTTCATTAAAAATTGATTTGTTTAGTTTGAGATTCAACATTTTTCTTGAAACGTCATCTTTTTTGTTTAGAAATTGAACTATTTGTTCAAACATTCGCCTAAATTGGCTCAAAATTCATCTATTGTAACAAAAAAAATTCAACAACTTGGTAAAAAATTAGCTTTTTTCATTGAAGAGTGATATTTCCGTGTTAATGATCCAACTGTTTTATAGAAAATTAGCTCTTTTGGTTTTAAAATTCCTCTCTTTTGGTAGAAATTTCATTTTTTTTCAGTCAAAAATACAACTCATCTTTCTTGTTTGAAAAAACGAATCTCTATTTAAAATTTCGTACTTCCAGCTTGATAATTGAACTGCTGTTAAGTTAGTTCCCTCTTTTGGGCTAGAAATTTAACAATTATGGTACACTATTCTCTTTCTTTTTGACTGAAAAATGTTTTTTGGTTGAATATTCAACTCCTTTGATAAAATTTTATTTTTCTCTTCTTTTAAATTCAACTCTTTTGTGAATAATTTGTCTTTTTGTTTTAAATCCAATACTTTGGTTGAATTTTTTTCTGCTTGCCGAAATTTGAATTTTAATTTTTTGGTTAAAATTGAAACTATTCCATTGACAATTTAAACACTTAGGTTTCTTGTTCCAACTACTGCTAAATTTTTTGTTACGAATTATAAAACAGAAATCAATCTTTTCTCGTTATGAACAAATAATATGAAAAAATTACTGGAATAAAGCTAATTTACGAGTTACAATGACTATCGAAACCAAACTTCATCACTCTTATCTCACTTCAAGATGAAAAAACAAGACGCGTAAAAAACCACATTTGACAATATTCAAGAATCTTAGGTTAAAAATATTCTTGAAATTTCGAGCGATATATGAAGCAAGATTAAGCTATATTCTTATTGTTATGCCACAACAAAAAGAACTTTACTTGAATTATTTAATTTAATTCAAAAACTGTACTAACAATTGGGGATAAGGTTTTTAAATTTCGTATTCGAATTCATCGCAGCCTCAAAAATTTGATTAAATATTGGAACAATAAATAAATAGGTAGTTCCATGATTGGGACATAGTTGGTTAAATTAGAAATGTTCAAGCAATGAGATATATAATTATTGAATCATTTTGAATGTCTGAAATATGATAAATTGAAATCAGTATGTAATTGAGAGTCAAAAATGTATAGATAGACGAGTTGAAAGACGCTTGGCAAGATGCATGGGTGAGTAACTTTGCAAACATAGAAATAACACCCATACATACATTGATCATAAATGACAGTTTCAAAATAGAAAATGGTAAATAAAAGTTATTTCTATAATTCTTACGAATGTTGAGATTGCTAAGATACTGGCGTTTTGGCTAACTTTAATGGAGAAGAATTCTTATTTTGGATTCATCCATTAAAAATTAAGGGAAACAACTGTGTGAAAATGTTATCGCCATTGTTGAACCAAAGTCGAAACTCCTACTCTTGAATAAGTGGAGCCAAGAGATATCTCACTGGAAACATTAGAGAAATATGCCCATAATAAAGATAGTACCAAAGACCGCTCTCGAATAATAACAGAAAACACGCGATATTGATACACGCTCTACAATAAAATACAGAATACACATTTTGACAATTACATTATTTTTACTCAAAATACATGAAGAACGCGGCGTCACAAGATATGCTAATACACAAAATTGGTAGACTTTACCTCAACATGTTCGATTATGATAAATAAATGACCACTCAAATGTCGCTTCCCTATTTATTCTCAATATTGTCCCTCCCTGCCCTTCCCACTAACACAAAACGCGTCATTGTATTTTCGTGAACCAATTGGACAAAACCTGTCTACAAGATACTCAATCACTCATGGACATCTCTCAAACCTATTGATATTTTTGAGCAGTACATTAATTTATATAAATTCGAAATTATTTCAACCCTCACACATTTTTGACCTAGTAAGGGACTTGCACTGCTTTCATTGGCCCAGTGCAATAGAGAATAAGTAGACCACCCTGTATGCATACATCCATACATAAACACATACATACATACATACATACATACATACATGCATACATACATACATACATAATAGGGCCCTACGCGCTTGGATACAGATATATCCTCGGATATATCGCAAAGAATTTACGAGCAGAGTCGTGGTCGAAGCGGACTATCTCTGAAACCAAGTGAGGCGAGTTGTAAGCTCAAATACAGGATAATGCTGAGAAACTTTTAAAGTTTAAAGCTCTGAACTCGGCTCTGAACTTGAGGGACTCGAGCAAAAGGTTTTAAAACCATTATGGGTAGAGGTATAGGACAGGTAAAAGTATATACTATATATATAACTATGTAGAATATATAGATATACAAAAGCTAAGAGTTGGTTGGTTCTGGAGGCTTCGGAGCTGACTTGCCAGTCACGGCCTCCGAAAAACCGGTTCTTCTTCGCGAGAACGAATCGTGCTATGGATGGACGATGTTTCCTTTCGACCCCGGCCTTACGTGTTACGTCTTATGTCTTATGACTTATGTTTACGGGTATGGCGCTATGCTATTCGCGCAGCCGATCTGTGCTCGAGAGCTCCTAACTTGGCTTCCATTCAAAAACCTCAACATATACGTAATCATGTCAGCACGAAAAAAGGAACAACCCAAAAAAAAGATATAAAGAACATGCAAATATGCCATTTACTGCTTGACATTCTATTTTCGAATTCAAAGATTCTTCTTGCATTCGTTATTTTAACCTGACACTGAAATATGTCTTCAAACACGGACAAAAATAGTATGAGCTCTCTATCGACGCGCAGTACGCTCCAAGAATGATGGGTACATTGCAAAAATATAGGTGGTTGAGCCCACTACCTGGGTTTGTAAAATATGCTGCTGCTACTTTATTGATTGGCACAACTACCTATTTCGCTTGTTAGTGTTACTACTCCGTTTGTTGGAATTACAATGCAGGCAGAGTAACACCAACACGCAAAATGCTTACCGCAACGCCTAAACGTCCTAAACCAATAACGTAGCAGCGGCATATTTTACCGTATTTTACAAACCCAAGTAGTTGTTCCAAATACCTTTTTTTATTGTATCATGAAAATTTTAACAACTAACTTCCAAGTGCTCTATGCCATCTATGTATATGGGACTAATAAAAGTTAAAAACAAACTCTTTCCAACAGAGTCTTCTCAAAAATACAAAAATCATTAGATATGAAAGTAAACTTTTTAAATCAGTGGAAAATTGGTTTCAAATATGCGAAAAGTAGTACAAGAATACTTTAGACTAAATTTGAAAGGTATAATAATTTAATACTTTTCTGTATGTAAATCGAGATGTAAATCGAGATGTAAATAATAACTGAGCCAAAGAATGCATCTAAGGAGATGATTAGAGTTGGGACTAAGATTCCATTGGATGATTATTCATTTGCCAAAACATTATTTATGAATCAAGACCTGTTTTCTACAAAATCCATTTTTTCACATTTTTTTCATGGATCGAAATATTTTTCCCTCAAAGAATCATGAAAAATTATGCAGACAAAACATTCTTCTACCAGAAAACAAGAAAAATTCAATACAGTATTATTTTTTTAACAATAGAAATCCTCCCGTGAATTCAACTCAAGCAAATACAACTCTTAACGAGTAACGCTTACCCCGAAAGGGATTAGGCTTAATGGTACAAAAAAAAAAGATAGTTGAATTCAAGAAGAAAGACGAATTTTAAACAAAATAAGTACATTTTTTTGTTTAAAATTTGATTTCAAAGAAGTGCCTACCAAAAGGATAAATCTCCAACAAAATATAAAATGTTCAAAAAAAGATATGAATTCTTGACCAAAAAATAAGTTCTGGAACAAAAAAAAAGATAACATATTAACAAAATAGTTGAATTTGCTACCAAATAGTAGAATTTTTAAACCAAATCGAGAGCAAAATAGATCAGTTATATACCAGAAAAAAATTATAAGACTGTTAAATAAAAAAAATCAACTTCGTACAAACATATACATGCTTAGATTTTCTAAGTGGCTTTTGTGACCTAGATCCCAGAAATATAGATTTTGAATATCCGATGAATTTTTATAGCCAAATAAGCGAATGTCCAACAAACAGTTCAATTTTCAACCGCAAAAAATTCATACTCAACAAAAAAAAGAAAAAAGAGTTTTCAACAGAATAACTGAATTTCCAATCATAGAAGATTACTTCTCTACAGAAAAATGAATTTTCAGCCAATACATAGTACAATTCTTAACACAGAAGAAATTAATTCTGGACCAAAAATATTATAGTCGCCTTCCAGTTATAAAAATGATTAAATTTTAATAATTGAAAAAGCGACCAAACAGAAACAATTTTGGACAAGAAAAAATTCATTTTGAACCAAATAATATAACTTTCTAACAAAACAGTTAAATTTCCTACCAAACCATAATATACTGGACAAAAAGAGAGAAGTTCTCTCGGAAATTCTGAAGCAAAAAATTATATTAGACTCCTCAATTTAAAAGAATAAACTCTGAACGAAAAAATTTAAGATTTTTCTTTTTATGCAGTTTTGGAATCTAGGATTGAAAATATAGATTCTAAATTTCGGATAATTTGACATGTAGATACATTTTTGAGGGGAAAAAAGCTTATAATAGGAGATAAAAAGTAGTTCAATTTAACAGATAATAACAGAATTCCAAAGAAATAGAAAAATAATCAAAGGAGTAGATTTTTTAACCGAAAAGTATTTTTTAGTCAAGAAAGAAAAACAATTTCAAGAAAATTATTGGAGTCCTAATATGAAAAAATAAATACAAGAATATAAATTTTTCAAAAAAAAAGTTGATTCACAAGCAAATAGGTCCGTTTTCTACGAAAACAGCTAAGTTGACTATAATAGTTTAACTCTTAACCGAGAAGAAGAATTTTCAACAACATAATTGAATTCTCAACCAAAGAATTACAATTTGAACCAAAGAGATGAATTCCCTATTAAAGAAAAAATAATAATAATAATAACAGCGAAGTTGAATTTTCCACCAAAACAGGTTACAATAGAAAATTAAGAATAGTCGAATTCAATGAGAAAGAAAAATTTTTCAACAAAATTAATTAGTCATCAATAAAACAGATCAATTTTCAACAAAACAGTAGTTTTTTTTACCCAAAATATGATTTCGAAAAAGCGGCCACCAAATAGATAAACCTCAAAGGAAATATACAAATTTTCAACAAAAAAAGAGGTGAATTTTAAACCTTAAACGTAAATTTTGAACATGATTAAAGTTTCAAGTCAAAAAGAAGAACTCCTAACAAAACAGTTGAATTTTCAAAATGAAAACAAATTTTGAACAGTTAAGCTTGAAATAGTTAAAATAGTTAAAAATAGTTTAAAAAGTTAAAATAGTTAGGCTTTCAACATAACGGCTGAACTCGCCATTAAAAAGACGAATTTTCAACAAATTATTCAAATTCTCAACCAAAAGAGACTTAACTCGAAGAGATAAATGTTTAAACAAAGAAATACGGAATTTATCTTAACCAATGAATCTTTAACTGAAAACAACAGCTGTTGACTGTTGAAAATCTAATTTTGAATTGTCTTTAATTTTCAACAGCTGAATTTCTTACTGGAAAAAGTGTAAAAGATGTAATGTTTACATACTTTTACCATGTTGAATTATGCAATATCTTCCACGTAATCAATTTTCCTCATATAATTTTATGAGATCTTCTTTTTTCTTTTCAAGAAACTATCGACTTTTCCATTTGGATTCATTTCTTCCTCCTCTCTACTAAAAAAAGTAATATAAAAAGAAGCTTTACATTTTTATAAGTAGAGCAAAAAAAGGTAACCTTACCTAAAAACAGTATCAAAAAAATGAAGAAACGAGGACACTTGTAGTGTTAATGAATTTTTTTAAACTAAACTATCTTAATGAAGCATTAGGGACATTATAGGTTTGGAGGAGAGCGTAAGCTTATACAATAATTGTAAAGAGTCGGCTCGTTTTAACGTTTTAAGTGCAAAATCTGCAAACGAAATGAGAAAATTTTTTTATGAGTTCTTTGTTGGCGGTTAATTTGAAATTCATGGATAACACACTGAGGAAAGACCTCTAGGATTTTCTTCGCCATAGAATACCATAGAATATCCATAAAATTCTTCATAGAAGAATCGGTCATTAGTTTCTATAATTTGAAAACCAAAAATTCTGCAACACAGTCAACTTTTTGTCCGTAAATTTGCATAAAGGGTTTCAATTCGTATGCTATTTCCGAGACGAAATTTCTCAGTATAAATAAGAGCTACAATCACGTATAATGGTGAATAATGTAATTGAAATAGAAATGGTTATAAATCCTCGGTTTGAGCGCTGAGAAGAATGCTAATTGACTCGACAAATCCTTTTGTCGATACACGGCAACAGCAGTGAAATTGCACTGCTCATTTTAATGAAAGTGTAATTAGTTTCTGGGAATCAAAGGATTATTTGAACAATTTCTCAAAAAAATGCAGACAAGAAGATTTCATTCCGTAATACATGAAACTATGGGAATGAAATAATGCAGTTTACAACTCATATTTAAATTTGTCTTTTTTATTCAAGAATCAACAACTTTGCTGACGATTTTTACCAAATCTAGTTAAAAATTTGATTGTTTTGGTGAAAAATCGTCTTGGAGGCTTGGAATATCAACAATTGAGTTGAATTTATTTTTCTACTTGACTAAAAGATCTCTTTACTTGGTTGAAAATTCAACAATTGGGGTGCAATTTGTTTTCTTCTTGACTGGCAAATCTTTTTTGATTGAAAATTTAGCTCTTTTGTGGAAAATTCATTAAATTTGTTAAGAACAATTTTTCGCGTGTAAAAGAATCTTTTTCGTTGAATAAAGATAGTATTTTCATTTCGGAATGAAAACTTAACGGCTTCATAGATTTAACAATTTGGTTGAAATTTGCATGTGGCTGGAGAATCATTTCCTTTTGGTGGCTTGAAATTTAAACTATTTGGTTGAAAATTCATATATTAGGCTTGAAAGTACAACAAATGAGTTGGATGATTTTGTTTTATTTTCGACAGGGAAATCATTTTTTGTCGAAAATTCAACTCTTTTTCGAAAATGCTCTTCTTTGTTGGAAAATCACATTTTCGGCTTGAAAATTCAACTTTCTTGTAAATAATTTGTTTTTTAGCTTGAGACTTTTACAATTTGATCGAAATTTCTTTTGCTTTGGTTGGCATTTCCACTTGTTTGAGGGCAAACGACTGTTTTTTATTTAATTAATTAATTTATTTATAATTTATTTATTTAATTGTAATGTTAAATATTCATTTTCTCGTGATTAAAATTTAACTTAATCTAGAAAATTCGTCTGGCTTGAACATTCAACAATGAGGAATACACTTCTTTTTCCTTTTTTATTGAAAAATCTGTTTTAGTTGAACATTGAATCTTTGTCCAAAATTTATCTCTGGATTTCGTAGCAATTAAATCTTTTTTTTGTTGAAATTGATACTGTTTGTTTGATAATTAATCTGTTTTGGTAGAAGATCCAACTGTTTTTATTTTGAAATCAGAATTTTTTTTGGTAGAAATATCAACTATTAAATTTTTGGTTGGGAATCCACCTTCTATGGTTGAAAGGATAACTAATTGGTTGAAAGTAGAACATTTTTGTTGAAAATTCTTCTTCTTGGTTGAAAAGTTAACTTTTTTGTTGAAAGTTTAACAATTTCGTGAAAAATACAACAATTTTTTTATAAAAACTTCCTGTTTGGTTGAGATTCAAACTAGGCTGTTGAAAATTGATTTACTTGCTGTTAAGTTAACGATTCACCCATTTCGTTGCGATATTGTCTTATTTGTTGGAATTTTTTTTCAACTGAAAACTGAAGTATTTTCTTGGAAATTCATTTCTTTGGTTCAAAATTTACCTATTTCTCCAAAAATTCAAATATTTTTTTGAAAGTTGTTTTCTTCCTCTTTGTTTCAAGTGCAAATTCAATTATTTCGTTTTTGGTTAAAAATTTATCTTTTTTATCTTAAATTGATTTTTTTCGTTGAAAATTTATGCATTTCTTTAGAAATTCATTATTTGCGTTGATGATCTTTTGTTTCGAAAAAACAAAACTCAGAGGTTTATTATCATGAAATTTCAAAAAGATGTGATTGAATTTAAAAAAAAAAGTTGGTGTTGGTTTCATATTTTATTTACACCGAAAAAATGTGTACTTCAAGAATCACCTGATTTGTTCCGAAGTGTAGGATATAAGAAAAATTCAGTATATGTTCAATAACTTTTCGGTAAAACAACTCGAACTGTTAAAAAAAATACTGAGCTGACAATATATATAAAAAGTCGATGCGATGAAATTTAAAACTGATGATTACGAATAAATTAAAAAGAAAAAATCTGCCCGCCGCGTGGCCACATTCTCATCGCGCGTTTCGCGCGCGGCTCACTTCGCTCGCAAGTTTGAGCGCGCCTAGGGCGCGCGTCTGTCGAATCTCGCGCTTCGGGCTCGATGATGAACTGACCTCGCGCTCCGCGCTCGGTGATACATTTACCTCGCGCTACGCGTTCGGTCTTTGTACTTCCCTACATTTGCATACAGAGCTTTTGAAACTCGATAGCGAAATGTCGACTACTTTAATTGGATGATTATTGATTCTCTTTCGTTAAAGCTTTCCCGCCTTTAACGAATACATTCTCATCCCGTGTCTCGTGCTGCGCACTTGATCAAAATTCGTCTGAAACGGTAAAGAAGTTTTATTGCCCAATTTTTTTCATATGTTGTGTACTTTTTCTAGACATATAATTGTTTCATGTTTTATTTTATTTTATATGATTTAGGCAAGAATTTAAGCAAAAAATTAGCATCGGAAAAATTTTAACAAATTTATAGATCTTTTTCGGTAACTTATGTCTATTTGTTTTTTCCTAAGCTTGTCACAATCGTCAAAACGTTCATTTTTTTCATTTTTTAAATGTTTTTTTTTTTAATATGAAGCAAAAACTACTTGTCCTATCAAAAAGTAAATTTTACAAAATTTGTAGATGTTTTCTTGGTGCACAACTTTTTTCATTTATATTTTCCCGTACCTTGCATAGTTTGACCGAAAAATGAAACTTTCTATTTTTCATCACTTTTCGTGCGACAAAAATTTGATTCTACGATTTTTTGAGAAAATCCAAAAAGTTGTGAACACTTTCTTGTAGGGCTCCCAAAAATAAACATTGTTTCTTCTATACCCTTTTTTCATATCTTCTTCTGTTCAGCTAAAAATGCTCATTTCTGTTTATAATTTATAATTGTTTCACTTTTTACCTACTACAAGAAACCTTACTTACAATTTTTGAATCTTTGAAAATAGATATCAAAAAAATTTTCATAATGTTCCCCCTCTTTTATTTTTGATCCAAAATAGCTGGTTAACGAACTTGACTTGTCTTTTTGGTCCCTGAAAATGGGTGCCAAAGCACGATCGAATAGGATCATTCTTTCGAAAGTTTTCAAGTTCACAGATTATTTTTAATTATTTTTTGTGCGATCAAAATTGGAATTTTCGATTTTTTGAGGAAATTTAAAAAGTTGTATTCATGATCTTGCAGGGCTCCCAAGAAGGAACATTTTTTCTCTCTGACTTTCTTTTCAATCTTGTGTTATTTGGCTAAAAATTATCATTTTCTTTTATATTTTTGAATTTTGAAAATACCATAACTCTGACAATTTTGTTTT